>LNAC01000609.1:583835-683837 GCA_002007465.1 Ailurus styani | reverse complement strand
CCAGCCAAACCTGTCCGGGGGCGCACGGTCGCCCAGAGGAGGTCGACTCGCCGGTGCTTACTGTCGCGCCGAGCTCCCTCCGTCCCTCCCTCCGCCGAGGTGCGAGATTGCGGCGCGCAGCGCAGCGCAGCGCACTGACTGCCGCGGGCTCCGCTGGGCGATTGCAGCCGAGTCCGTTTCTCGTCTAGCTGCCGCCGCGGCGACCGTTGCCTTGTCTTCCTCCCGGACGCTTGTGGTAAGTTGGAGCCCCGGGCTGCATTGCTAGCCGAGACCCTAACGGTTTAGGCGGGGGATGGGGTGGGGAGCGGGGACAGGTCCCGGATGGTTGCAGCTTGCAGAACTGCTCTGGCCCGAGCGGGAGGTGGGGGGCGGGGGGTAGGGAGGGCCTCTGAACGCGCAGCTCACGGCAAGACTGGGGTCTCTGGGAGGAGAGGGGGTCTTGGTTCTACGGGAGGGGCACTGAAACCTCAAAGGAGGTTGGGAAGCGGGGACTTGAGATGAAGGTGCTGGGCGGATGGGGCGGGGGGCGGAGGTCTCGAGAATCCAGCGCCCGGATTGCTGAGGGAGAAAGAGGAGGCGGGCGTGGGGGTCTCAAGAAGTGGAGGGCGGGGGGAGAGTGAACGTGGGCGTCTCTGGGCAGAGGTTCTGGCTGCGGAAGGTGCAACTGAATTGGGGATACGTGCTACGTTTTTAAGAAATCCGATTTCAGGAAGGTGGGAGGGGGCACAAGGCTTGGGACAGTGGGAGCGGAGTGAGGCGAAGGATCCTCTTATGATGTTCTCATTGAAAAACGACCCCCAATTTTCGGAGGGTCTGAGTCAACACCGGTAACTCTGGGGAGACGAACACTGCGGATCTGTGTCTGGGTCTAACAGCTGTGGGCTGAATTTCAACAGCGCTGCTGATGGTCACGTAAGTTTAAGAGGAGAGTATAAGGGCATTCAGAGAGCCTTTTTATTAGTTTACCTAAGTCATTATATTTTGAAGAGGATTGCGGAAAAGTCTCCAGTGCTGCCTCTTATTCCGGTTCATTAACTCAGTTTAACCTGACAAGCAGTCTTAACAGTGTACCTCGGAATTGCTAAGCATAAGAACAGGTTGCCGTTCCTGAAGCCACATAAACTTCGTCATTGCAAAACGTGTCTGTGTGTCTGTTTCTTTTTTTGCGCCGTGCCCTTTGCCTTTTGCTTCCTGTGGGGTAGTATGCGACCTGAGGTGACCAACATCTTGTATTGTGTTCAAGACCCCTTTATTTTAAGCAACAGCACTCCTCCACTCAGATTCAGCGGGTGACATTTGGCACTTAGAGAATATCTAATTTGGTCGAGAATCATTGCCAGGACCGCGCAGCTTCTTCATTAATATTTACCATCACAAGTCCCATCCAAGGAAACCTCTGGCTGCTGAGCCACTAAGTGCATATGCCCCTCACCACATACCTTTTAAGCAGGCTAACCGAGGGAACTTCGCTCTAGGGGGAATGGCACTCAGCTAAAATGATTGGGGCTGGGGAAGACACTGCGCAGTAACCACTGAGCTCCCCAGTTTGCAGACATTCGTGACCTCACACGCAGTGGTGCAAAAGGACATCTGGGTTCTAGAGTTTAAATTTTAATTAAGAAGTTTGTCCACATATCAGCTATTCTGACAATCAAAACATGAACACGGTAGAAACAAGGTGTTACTGTAGTTGACCACATATGTGTAGACACAGTGAAAAGGGCCAACTGACATGCCCCACGGGGGGGGGGGAAGATATCTCCCATGTTCCTTGTTGGTTTGTTTGTTTTTTTTTTTTTTTTTGCAGTATTTAAGTCACCCTGAATATCATCCTTTAGGAAGAGTATAATTTCTTTGCACCCTGATACCTTGATCTTTGAGAGGTATCTCTCCCCTTTCCCCCACACACCTTACCCCTGCCACGGGTGGGGAGAATTAGTTTTTTTCTATATTTTGGGAAGGTGGGTTGTAGAATATATAATTAAATTTTTTTTCCTTAAATATGTTCTTCTAATCCTCCGGGGGAGGAAATAAAATATTTATTTATTTCATCCATGCAATTTCTTTCCTACTAGCTATTATCACCTACAGCAACAAGCCCAAGGTAAGTCCTGAAATTCCGAAGTTGGATAAGGCTTTTGATTGCAATGTCAAGGTAGGACCTGGGGTGCTTAAGTCAACAATGGCAGTGTTTTTCTATCTGCATGATCTAGAGAAGGTTATTAACCCTTCCTATGCTTTCCTGAGGGATCTATATCTAGAGCTGTCATGGATGAGGATGATGATAATTTTCAGATAATAATATGACGGGCTTTGGTGCAGTATGAATTCATGGGAAAAGAAGTGAGAGCTGACATTTTTGCAGACCTACTGGATTCCAGGCATGGAGCCAAGAGCATTACATATATACATTATTTCACATGGTCTTCATAGCAAGACCTAGGATGAGGAAGATATTCTCATTTTATTGGTAACATTGGATTTTTTCCTTCCATCTCTCAAGGTATTCTTATAGATTACTTTATGGCAATGGAATAAAAAATATTTCTTTGTGCTTTCAAGACTACCTGGGGAAAAGATGTTTATTTCTTTAACAATACAAGTAAAATCTTAAAAGCCTAGTATCTCTGATATAATGTTGGACTGATCCACTAAAGATTTAAGCAACACGGGCATCTCACCACCCCCCCCCAGCAGCTTATAGGCAGTGGATTTCTCCTCTGGAAAATAAAGTCTAAAGTCATGAGAGATTTGCGGGATTATCACTACCATTTGGAATTTAATTATTTGGGAATATTCCTGCGTTTAGCTGGTGAATACCTAAATCTGAATAATAATCTGAAACCAGCAAGAATTCTCAGTTATTTTATTATCCCATTTATTTCCTTCAATTCAAAGTTATTTCTGTCTACTCAAGGGAAACACAAAAATTAAAACAAAATTTGAGGGAGAGATTGTCCAAAACCAACATCAAGTAGCTTCAGTTACTCTTATTTAATTGCTCAATGCCTGAGATGAAAGAAGGGGGTTGCTTTCTAAGCCTGCAGGCAAATAAGTCCCAAGTTACAGTGGCTCCAGAAGCTTCCAGCTATTTCGGCCATTATCAACAAAGAACCTCTTACCACCCAATTCTTATAGCAGTGGAATACCTCACAAAATGAGAATGTATAGCACTTGTATTGAGATTATTTTAGTAGAGCATCTGGTAAAGGTTAGTGTTGTCTAGTGGAAGAAATAGTAAATTGCTACCACTAACAGCCTGGATAGCCATGAGCAAACTAGGAAAACTTGACTGTAAGTTGGAGTTAATAACATATATTATTGTAGTATAATAACATATATTAGTATGTTATGCATTAATGTAATAATGTGTTAATCCTATATGCTTATTGTGAATCATATGGATATTAAGCACTTAAAATTTTTAAGTTATTGCACAAAGCCATATTTGTTTATTATTATTTATTTGTCATTGTTCAGTATACTTGTGTTATTTTATCTACAAGTTCTATACTCTTAAATCTCAGAAACCTCCAATCACCAGCTCAATGAGCGTTCCATCAATTGATCCATCCATCAGTGGCTTTCTTCAAAATATTTTAGGCCGTCCTCATATACTGACAACGTGGCAGCAAAACAGCCTCGTGGTCTCCATTTTAAACAAGTAACATTGAAACTCACCAAGAGGTTAAGCTGCACTATCATTTAGCCAGTCACTAGCAGATTGGATCTAATGCTCACACGCAACAACTCTCTGGAAGGCATTTCTGACATTTTTATACACAAATGATAGAGTAAAATCAGAAGTTCAAGTAAGATGCACATGAACTGGAATCTTAATTATGTTTTTTTTCTCCCCGTACCCAGCATCCCATCTAATCCTTCCTCCTTTCAGCTGTGTTTAAGACTGTGCCATCTGCAGTTTACTGAGATACTTGTTTATTACAACGTTGTATATATAGTTGGCATTTCGTAAAGTCAATCTTACTCATTAGCGTTAACTTTGTTCACAGAGGACCAGTTACATGATTGAATTTGAGAAGCACTAGAAAGCGCTTCTGGCTCCCAAATTAGTAGCCTTCATGGTTTGCCGCAGCATTTGAAATTCTACATTCAGGAGATTCCTGCTTTAACCTCAGTCACTGTCTCCTTTAAATACAAACATCCACTTAGAGGGGTAACTTACTTTTGTCATTACCTATTAATAACTAAGCGTAAATCAATTGGCAACTGTCGAACAGCCTTTAGATCTGCCTGGTACAACAGTCACCAATCACATACGGCTATTGAATTTGAAATTAATTGAAATGAAGCAAAATTATAAACTCAGTCCCTCAGTCTCACAGACTACATTTTAGCTACTCAACAACCACAAGTGGCTAGTGGCTACCTATTGGACAGTGCAGATGCAGACTATCTCCATCATTCCAGAAAATTCTTTTGGATAGCAATGTACTGGAAAGGAAGGATCCTAGGCATTTTTACTGAACACTTCCTCCACCTCCTTGCCATAACCAAAATCTGGAATTTTCCTACTTGGATTACTCCTACAGAAGCTTTCCTGTTTCCTAACATATCCCTCAAGTGGAGATGGATTAATTCTTATCATCTGCTTTTCCCCACGTCATTAGTCTTATTACTCTTCCAAATGGAAGGGCTTAACACTATAGGTGAATCTCTCCTAGTTCTTTTTTTTTTTAAATTCCAACATACTAGAACCAGTCTCTTCTACTTTTATTTAAATAATGTTTTGTTAATGCTTACAGCATTTCAACCTTTCTTTCTTGTCTTCACTGTCTACATCTTCATTGAAATTTTTGGCACCCGGTTCTTTCTTACTGTCCATTTTTAGTCTTGCCACTTACTAGAGACTTCATTACTTATGATGATTGCCAAATGATAGTTAAGCCTCATAATTCCTTGACCTCTTTTTTTCCATTGTCCTCAGCCCCGTGGACATAACTGAAATACACCACTTTCTAAAATTTTAAGTTCAGAAATACTACACTCAGATTATGACTTTCAGTATCCACTCAGACCGCACCTTGCTTCTATTGTATCTGCTCTTCAACCTCATAAGACGTCCCAGGCACCCTCTTGGCTTCATTTCATTTTCTTCCTAGTCTGACCCTTATGCCAGTCATGACGTTTCTGATCATCACCCAATACACACTCCACTCTTCATTGCCCTTTCACTGGCCCCACATTTTACCTTCAGTCTTTTGGGCTAATCTGCCCTATTTTCTACTCTGATCTCCGAACATTGCTGGAGAAAACTAACAAAACTACACATTTATAGTCTCCAACTTCAGCTGGGTCCTCAATACCACTCAGCAAACCTTTTGCACTCCACGTTTACATGTTAACTCCCTTTCCTATACTCCTAGACACATGTTCGATGCTTCTGCGACTCTTGCCAACTTCTGTATTCCCTTCCGTATCCCCTAATTTCAGCAATTTTACTTTCACACTGCACAGGGAAAACAGAAGCAAAGGAGATTCTCTCTCCTCTGCCTCTAGACATTTATTTATCACTTCTGTGTTTACTTCTCTTGCTTTGCCTTGGAAAAATAAGAACCCCTGTTCTTCTCCAAAGTTAACTTCTCCCTTTATGCATTGGGTCCCGTTTCCTTCTATATCCTAAGGATCTCATCCGTGATATAGTCTTCTCTCTCTTTTTAAAGATTTTATTTATTTCTTTATTTGAGTTAGAGAGTGAGAGAGCACAAGCAGGGGGAGCAGCAGAGGGAGAGGGAGAAGCAGGCTCTTCGCTGTGCAGGGAGCCCAACTCGGGACTCGGGACTCGGGACTCCATCCCAGGAACCTGGGAGTAATGACCTGAGCTGAAAGCAGATGCTTAACTGACTGAGCCACCCAGGCACTCGATATGGTCTTCTCTTTTTTGCAGTATCTTACATGGTTCCTTTTGTCTCCTTCCCTTCCACATACCAACTTCTTTAACCTTTCTTATATTGAAAAATGGATCCTTTATAGCAGACTACTATTATTAATACATTTCGAGTTAGTTATTAAAATAACCACACTTGCCTTCTGACTCATTTTCCCTTAAGTAGTCTCATGAACCTATTTCCCATCCCATCCCCAATGATACTCCCCTATCAGAGTTTCTTTTGACACATGGAACAATGTTGAGAGTATATGGGTGGTCAGCTAAGACCACTTCATCTTCCCTGAATTCTTAAACATGTTTCTCATTATTCAGCACAGGTGACTATAGAAACAAACTATCCTCTGGTGGACAGTAAAGGGAATAGATTTCTGATAAAAAGGAATGAGCTATAGAGAAATCAGGGACTGAAGAGTTAGTTCAAGGCACCTTGGTGCAGCCTGAACTACCGTACAAGGTGGCTAGCCGAGCCTGGGAAGAATGAAAGTGAGTAGTGAATGTAGCCTTCCAAAGAAAATGAAGGAGCTTGATTGGGAGTAAGGAAGGAGTTGAATCAGTGTTATAATGCAGGATATTGGGGCAGGGGGGTGGTAGGCTCAATATAAAAATTTTAAAAATAAAAATTAAACACCACCAAAACCAAAGGTGATATCAACTAATATCTAGAAAAGAAAAGCAATGGCCACACTGACTAGGGTTCTCTTTATCTTTTCATTTTTCTAAAAAATGACTTGTCATTAAAGTCACTAGTGAATGCCTATGAGTAAATGTCACAGTGTTCAAAATTTTTATAAGTGTATTTTAAACTCACGTATCTCTCATTTTATCCCAGTAATCAAAGTCATAATACTTTCAGGTACAGATTTCTATAACTGAGGTAGGAAGACTTGCCCAAGTTAGCACATAGTTATTGTTCACAAAAGAGGTATGAAAGATGACAGGAATAGCTGTTATTTATTGAAAATTACTATGTACTACAGATTTATAAGAGATTTACATGTATTCACATGAATAAGCCTCACAATTACCCTATGAAAAGGTACAACTAATATCTGCAATTTGCAGGTGGGGAAATTGAGGCACCACAAAGAGATTAAGTAATCCACTTTAACTAACTAACCAAAGCCAAGCTTGAGATGTGGCAGTTTTGATTCCAGAGACGATGCTGTTAAGCAGTAAACTCTACTGCCTCCATTTAGGAATTGGCTAATTTATCTTTCATACTGTAACCACTAGTCTTTGGATACAACAGATTGGCCTGTTAAAATGAGGATATTATTACTGACAGTGTCCATTAATCATTAATATGCTGCTTGGCAAAGTAATAAGATAGGTATGTAACATTTCATCTGGAGATTCAGTTATCAAGAAAAAAGTAAAGAAAATGAGAAAGTCCTTTTAATGCTGAGGGACTGAGGGACAGAAAGTCTGAGTGAAGCTCAGGGGACTTAACAGAGACCATTTAAAGTCTGAAATAAAATCAGGGAAATAATGCTGGTATATACAGAGGATGACTGGAAAGAGGTGTCATGACAGTGAGTTGGACACAAAAGTGTGTGTGGTTTGTCCTATATGTGACACCACGACAAAAGCCATTCAAATTTAGTCCCTTATATACAGTTGCTTACATAGAAATTAAACAAAAATTGAAATCCTGGAGTTCTGAGACTAGAAGGAACAGGAAGGGTCATTAAAGATTATTTCTCATGTATCAGAGAGGATTGAAGTGTTGTCTGATTCCATTTGCCACGTAGTACCTTTACACACTGGCTTCAGGAGAGATAATTTGACAACCATGGCTTGGAAAATAGGTACTGCAGAAAGTAGTTGTCAATTTTTTTGTTTACTGATCTGAACTCAGGTAGAAAGACTGTATCCAAGTACAGCACTTAAAGTTAATGAAGAGTTTAGAAGAACATACTGACAAAAAAGTCTGCATGCTTAAAGGCTCTGTTTTTTTTTAACTGGTTAAAAAACCCTATTTCCATTTACTACTTCCATTTTAATGACACAAGCACTGTGACTTGCAATTCAACAATAATGTATTGCTAGAAACTCTGGAGTAAAATGGGGAAGCTCAGTACTGTGGTTGGTGCTCCCCTCCCAAACCTATCTAAATTCTACCTGGTCTTCAAGGCCTGGTTTAAGCCCCATCTCTTGCGTAAAGCTTTTGCTGACTAGCTCACATATATGGCAAACTCCTTGCCCATTGTAGGTAATCAATTAACATATCTTGATTAATTGTATTGCCATATATATATATATGATCAATCTATATCTACATTTACACCTATATCTATATATCCATCCATCCATCCTCCTAGGAATGTATGTTCCAGTAGTTAAAGGTGAAAGAAGATAAAGGAAGAAATAGAGTATAATTTCTAACACACCTGCCCAATAAAATTTAAGAACTCAAAGCATCTAACAGAATAACAGATTTCTCTAAAATGTCATGTCATCTCTCTCAACGTATTTTAGAACAATTAAGAAATTATAAATCTTCTTAACCTAGTTTATAGCTAAAGTTTAGCCCTATCATATGTAGGTTTAATTTTCAGTTCATTCACAGTGAAATATATAACCATGAATATATAAAAATATTTTTAATAGATGATAGATATAAAGGAGAGAAAGAGATACCCCATTCTATTGGCCACATACATATCTAGTAAAGGTAATGATCAATGATTAGGATCAATTCCATATTCTGGGTGTAGCATTCCCTTGTTTTTTAGTTTTTAATTAGTAGCCTCAAAGGTCTACACTTATTTTGTGGTATGAGTTGATAGCTCAGAGTGGAGCAGAACTTTTTCTTTTTAAAATAACAATTCCCAGGGGAGCCTGGGTGGCTCAGTGGGTTAAAGCCTTTGCCTTCGGCTCAGGTCATGATCTCAGCGTCCTGGGATCAAGGCCCGCATCGGGCTCCCTGCTCAGCGGGGAACCTGCTTCCTCCTCTCTCTGCCTGCCTCTTTGTCTACTTGTGATCTCTCTCTGTCAAATAAATAAATAAACAAATCTTTAAAAAAATAAAATAAAATAACAATTCCCAAATGCCTTTGCAGCAAATAAATTTGTAAATAAGAGCTTTATTACCTCCTTTTTATAATAGGAAATCAGAGGTTACTATTAATGAATTGCTATGAGTGGTAAAATCATGACTCTTAGGTTTTTTTAAATCTTAGATTAGAAAAACAGTTAAAATTATTTTAATGTTTTGTGGCTGATGGGTAGATTGTCCTAGAATTTTTTTGTTTGGTTAGTCACTAATTCCCAAAGGGCTAATATCCCCATATCTCACATTATTAATGTCAGTAATGTCAGTCTAAAATAGATATAGAGAGAATTTGATGATTTTATTCTTGGTGGAAGTAAAACAAGAAGGATCTGGTATCTCTCCAACAAAATTTTCTTTAAACGAAGTTTTAAGAAAGCGTAAATGAGCTGGTTTCTCAATAGACTTATTTCCCTAGTCTTTTCATCATTCTTCTATTCCTATTTAGAAAATCACTGTAAATACATGGATAGAGTTGATGAATATGGTAGAATTATAAGCCCCAAAACTTCTCATGGATATAATGACTCTTTTCCCCACTTTATCTTCTATTAAGATGCTTACTTCTTTTTTCCTTAAATAATTTTTATTGTGATAAAATACACATAAAATTTACCTTCTTAACCATGCTTAAGTAAGTGTACAGTTCAGTAGTATTAAATACCTTCTGAAGTTGTGCAACCATCACCACCAACCATCTTTGTTATTCTTTGCATCTTGTAAAACTGAAACTCTATACCCACCAAACAATTTCCCCTCCATCCCAAACCCCTGGCAACCACTGTTATACTTTCTGTCTGATACAATGACTCTTGCTTTCCAGAATCTTAAGTCAGCACGTGCTGATTTGTTAGTTTGAACGTTTATTACCTTCTTCTCATTGGATAATGGTTTACCTCAAATTTTCCTGCTTCTACTACCAAGCTTCAGCCCATTATCTAAATGTTTTGTAAGTCAATTGACAAAATTCATGACCCATGTTTTTCTGTCAGATTAGTCAACTACATAATGAAGGTAAATAAAAAGCTTGTAATGATTATGGAATTTCAGCAAGTACCTGTTGTGGGCCTACTGTATGCTTAACATTTCTCTGGACATTAGAGATTCTCTCTCTCCCTCTCCCTCTGCCCCTTCCTACCTGTTCGTGTTCTATCTCTCTTTCTCTCTAAAATAATAATAATAATACAGTTCCTCAATTTACGGTATAGACAACATCAAATGTGTCCATGTCCATAATTGATGTTCTGAGTCTCTTGATTTAGATGAAGCAACAAGATCAAATAAAAGTACATTTCTTTCTCTTTTTAAAGTATTTTTATTTTTGCGAGAGAGAAAGAGAGAGAGCATGAGCAGGGGGAGGGACAGAAAGAGAAGCAGGGTCCCCGCTGAGGAGGGATCCCAATGTGGGACTCTATCCCAGGACCCTGGGATCATGACCTAAGTTGCAGGCAGATCCTTAACCGACTGAGCCACCCAGGCGCCCAAGTACATTTATTTCTGTAACACAATACGGAATGCATTTATGGCAACATTTGCAATTGTTAGAATTTAAAAACGTACTCCCACATTTCTATACTTTTTCATGAAAATTGAAATAATGCTTGTTCTTTCTGCCTCGGAGTCATTCTTGGATCACCTTTCTCCATGTATTCTCAGTTAAATCCATCAGTACAGCTTCTAAATTATTTTTACAAAATGCTACTCAAAAGTTTTCCCTTTTCATTCCCATCATGATTATAGAATCTCAGGGTTAGTGCCTTACGCCTCACTCTAGATAACACCCTTTGCACATGTTGGAATCTTGCACATCTCCCACGCACACCACTGTGCCACAAAATCATGCTGCCCAACTTCTGGGCGAATCTTATGTATGGTTAATAGCAATCAGATGCCAAGGTACCTGTCAAAGATCAAGGTGAAATAAAAAGACCACGAGGTGGGTCATGAAGTAATGAACTCCACATTAGGAAATAATTGTCAACAGTCACATTCTTAATTCAGAGAAAGATGTACTGTTTAATTAAGGTGAGGCTATGGAAGAGACTAAGGGCATTATGCAGATTATAAAGCCAAAAAGTAGTACATAAAACTAAATGTGTTATGATTTTGTATAAAGGGACTACTGGCCATAAAAAAAATTTATCTAGTTTGAAGCACCCATGTGGCTCAGTCAGTTAAGTGACCAACTTGATTTTGGCTCATGATCTCAGGTTTCGGTCATGATCTCAGGTTCGTGGGATTGAGCCCTATGTCAGGCCCTGCACTCAGTGGGGAGTCTGCTTGAGATTCTCTCCCTCTGCCCCTCTCCCCACTTGTGCATGCTTTTTATCTCTCTAAATAAATAAAATCTTTTTTAAAAATTATCCAGGCTGACACCCACATGCAAAAGAATAGTAAAATTTGAATTTTGAATCTGAACAGAAATGGACATCATTAGTTGTGCTACTTACATGGCACACTGCATTGCGTTTGGTTTTGTTTGTCTGTTTTTTGTTTTTTAGATTTCAAGTTCTGTCACCTAGGTGCCAGGCTCGGTGTTCAAGGTTTTGTACACATCATCGCACTTTTTAATTTGAGTCTTACCTTTCCTGAAATCACAGAGGACAAAATTATATATTATTCATGTTTATACCTCTACGCCAACTACCCTCTGCATACATCATTACACACTGTGGGTTCTTTCAATATATATTTGCTGAATAATTAATATGTAAGAGCACATAGGCACTGTGGGGAAAGGTTTTTGAGTACAACTTTAGAGTTAAATGGCTTGTGTTCTAGTCTTTTATCAGCCTCTATGTTCTTAACTGTTAAAAAGGTAAATCAGACTGAATGGATTACTAAGGTCATTTCCAATGCTACAATCTATGAAAATACCAGCAGTTTTGTGTTCTGAAAAGCCACTTCAAATAATAATGTTCACGTAGTTGATCTTTATAGTCTAGAAGATAATTGTCATAACTCTTCTACAACTACTTAAGAATTCTTAAACCATCTAAAGCCAAACCTCCATTAGGATCTTTTTTTTTTTCCTTACTTAGAATCTTGATCTTGTCCTTTTCCTTTCACTCCAGGGCCTAAATTTGAAATGATTCAGTATTTAAAGACTACTAAATGAGTGAAAATGTCCCTTCTCTTTATCTTTTATTGTTTAAAGCAAATTTAAGAATTTACTGGCTCTCAATCACAAATTAAACATAACCATTTTTAGGTAGTTTAAATTAAACTGTCTGCAACTACAGTCCCTCCATAAGAGTTCATTAATATCTTGCTAAATATCAGTGTTGTCAATGCTTAGTTTATGATTAAGCCTCATGATTAGAAATTGTCTTTTCCTTTAATACAGTCCTAGGTTTAATTGCATATGTAAGCTATTACTTTATAAAAGGCTTCAAAAGAAAAGGACATTTGTGGGCAGATACTCATCTCAAGGCCTTTAATTACATCTCATATTATCTTTTTTCCCCTGTATCAGAAGATTTCTTTTATGGGGAGTATTTAATTTGCTATATTTGTATTCAGAACTCTTGAGTCTTTGAGGGTCACCGCAGATAGTTGGTTGGAGAATAGGAAAGTTTATTGATAGCTTGTTCATGACTCCTTTCTGTGTTCTTTTTGATTTCTAATTACTTTCTCTTGAAAATGATATCTAGCTCCTTTATTACTATCTTTAATGAATCTACAGCTAAACATCTATGTTGATATAAAGTACTATTAAAGGAATTATTCAAACTTTGGTCCTCAGTCAGATTTTAAACTGTGGCACTCAAGCCTACTCCAGATAGAGCAGAATAATCATTTAGATTTCTATCATCATTACTTTAAAAATGTCTTTTTGAAGCTGAATTACACCAGCACTGTAAAAACATGACAGAGAATATAGCATTTCTTCTTAGAGTCACAGAAGTGTCAAGCCAGTGTTTAAAGAACTTTTTTTATGTGATACGGTTCCTACCATAGAGAAGCTTACATTTTATTTGGTAAGATGAAATAGATACATGCACCATCACATGGGTTCTTTGAATAGCTGAAAATATGATATTGGACATCTGGAGACAGGTCAAGCCTGGAGATAAAAGAGTTTGGACCAACCCATACTATTCTGGCTTACCTAAACCTCAGAACTTTCCAAGGGAGAGAAGGTTGTAGAAAGAAAAGAACAGAGGTCCAAACACTAAACATTGACTATGTAAAGCTTTGGGGAATATCCAAGAATCATATTTTTCTCAGATTCTTCAAAATGAAACAGTTTTTCTCCCCCAACTTTATACATTCTTACATTCAATGATTGCTAAGGCTCTGTTTGAATGAGTACTCCAAGGCCTCCCAGGAGAGGAAACAAGATTTAAGTTGTGATCTCCAGTAATTTGGAGTCCAGTTGGAGATCCAATACATGAGCCCTACGTAAAGGATTTGGGAGGGGGGAAAGGCCACTGTTAAATGAAACTTAGAGAAATTTCAGGAAATAAAGTAAACAAAAAAGAAATTGTATGGGATTTAAAAATGCTGATATAAAAACCTTTTTACCCCCAAACCCAAAGAAGGAATATTAATTTGGATAAACTCTTTCAGGTGCCTTGTCTATCATCTAAACATATTGTGACCAAATCTCTTTTTTACTGACTCACAGAACTTCTCAGATGCATAATACTTCTGTAAAGACAAAAACCAAATCACCTCCGTGAGTCTGGAGTCATGCATGATCCACCTCGTTGCTCTTATCTTACTTAAAAAATTAGCAAACATGAGTTCAGCACCCTCTGTTCACATAGTAATGGATTAAGTTAGTTGAAAAACACAAGTGGAAAAGTAAACTTCTTACAAATAGGAGTCATATGAATGATTTCCTATTAGCAAGCCCTTAGATATCTGAATTATACCTTGGTTTATATTAAGTGAGTAAATGATGAGCTGTAGATTAGACTCTCAGATAAAATCAATTGTCTGAATATCAAGTGACTATTAGTTCTCAATACCAAAAAAGTCATTCATAATTATTAGATAATTTATAGAGCTTGATATTTTTAGGAATATTAGCAGAGTACTTCACAATTCCAAAATACAAGGATGACATTATGAAAACGTTAACACATTAACACTAAGCTTTTTAGTAAAGCAATAGAATTAAAGTATACTGATAACATTTGTAACAGACTTACTATTGGTTCCATTCCAGCGATAAATAAGTTAAGGCTTAGAGAGGGTCCCTGACTTTGTCCAGGTCCCACAGCTAATTATTGGCAAAGCTTACAAAGAGAACCCAAATCTCTTAAATCTGAAATTAGGTTCCTCTCCACCGTGGTCTACTGCCTCTTGAAGGCTATTCGGCATAGTAAGCCAAAGGCCTTAAAATTTTGACTACATCCAATGTCCTTGAGAATCACGTCATGCTTCATAAATCCAGAACAAATAGAAACTGAATTTACATTATTGGCTTCAATAATCAGAAAATTAGTACAAGTATGTGAATACCTTCAAGATTATGTCTTTTATTCTTATTGCTACAGGTAAGAGATCCTGTATGTATATGATATGATATACATTAATATATATGTATATATTTTTTCACAACAAGTATTAAGGACAAATAATAGTATTTTTTTGAGGTTCAAATTAGATGACTGATCAGTTGACAGGCTGTGTGCATTCATTTATGTTAGCCTTTATGTTTTTAATTTGCTAGAGCAACTAAAGTCTGAAACAGCTCAAGGCTGGATGTTTCCTTTCTATAAATTACATCTCTTGCAATGTACGAATGCAGGCATGAGTCACCAGCTACAGAATTCCAGCTTTAATCCATTATGTCATTTTTAAAAGGAAACAAACCTGTGACCTTCATGTGGTTTTAAGGACAATGAACCTGTGAATTACAGAGAATGGGAAAGATGTGATCATAACACGAACAATCAAATGAGTTCAATGGTATGATCTAAAAGGTAAAAAAAAATAATAAAGTATATTTTATAGAATGAAGTCTGTTTACTTTTGTGATTCTTCTTCCATTATTCACTTGCATGTATGCCTTACATATACTGGATTGATTTGAAACCAAACTGAAACATTCACATATTTTGTAAGCCAATTTTAAACTGTTAACTTTCACTTGGATTGTGCCCTGGCAGAAACAAAAACCAGAAGAAAAATGCATAGCCTAAGAAAATCTGCATTGTAGGTTTTGTTTAGTGGTTTCAATTTTCTATCGATTCAAACTTTTGTGAGAACTTTTATACTACAGCATTACTGAAATTGTTACTTATAGTTACCATTCCATCTAGGAAATACAGAGTAGACTCTCTGAAGCATGATGTGTTTCAGTAAAGAAGTCGTGGGTACCCCTCGTCAAAAGGGAAGAAGAAGGGAAAGGAATTAGCAAATACTGAGAACCCATCCCCTGATCCTAGTCAGCACTTTTGACAAAGTATATATATTCCCTCATGTAATTTTCACAACAGCTCTAATAAATAGGAAACGGAGACACAGAGAATTTAAGCCACGTGCCCAGACTCATAACTAATGCAAGGTGGAGCCAGGAATCAAGCCCAAGTCTGTCTCACTCGAGAGGTTGGGTATATTTTTTCCATGGCACCTTGATTAACAGCCTTAAGTCTTAAAAATATGCCAAGTACTTATGTCCAAAATATACTCTCAATATAACATTTACTTAGTCACTGGCAATATTTGCAAAAAACAAAATAAATGGAAAACAAGTCAGGAGGCACCAGTCATATATCAACTTCTACAAATCAAGTATGTGTGTATCTTCGAAGATTTTGGTTTATTTTTGAAGGTGAGGGAATCAGTATTTACTAATAGGAATAAAGATGGAAAAAGTGTGCAAAATGATATCTAATAATAGTAATTGGCAATGAAATAGGAAAATGGTAGAAATGAATCACAATATTAAAAAACTAACACAGATAATTGAATTAGAGGTCTTCGTCATTAAGAGCATTTGGAGTATGTAAAAGTAAAGCTTTTGAAGATGGGGTTTAAGATTAGATGAGGAGTATTATTTATTATATTTGGTCAATATTAGTTAATACTGTTATCTATATACTCTTTACCAGACAGTAAATAAGTGTTCTAAGTTTGGGGAATAGTTTGAAGAGCAGTTTAAATAGGTTTTCGGGTCTGAGCATGCTCATTTATGAGGATAATTTGTGCCTTGGAAGATTTTTCTAAGGATGTAATGTATAATATATACATGGAAGCTAGTTCATGATAAACTCTCAATAAACAATTAAAAAAAAAAGACCGGACAGATTAACCTTAAATTCCCCCAAATCACATTTACTAGGAGAAAAAAGCAGTCATAATAACACAGGAAACGTTTGAGTACAGATTCCATGAAATTCCATTCTGCTTTTATAATAAATGGTTCTCCTTTCATCTAATTTCATATATAATAGTTATATATTATCATAATTCAACAAGCTCAAATTTAAATTTGACATCTGCATTTTAAATGCAAAACCTACTAATGTCAAAGTTTAAAGCTCCTATTTTATGCTTGTCTATAACTTTTAAATGTTTTCCTTTGGTATTTTGATAATATGTTTTGTACGGGGTTTTTCCTGTGATTTTTACAGTGATGCTTGTCACTTCTAGTTGTGACAAGTTAGTCAATATTGTGACTAACTGGTTTTTTAATAAAAATAAAATATACCAAACAAATCCACCTGCAATCTAAGAATATTTTAAGAACCAGCTTCCAAATGCTATTCAGAGCAAAAGCCTATAGAGTATTTAGAATCTCACTAGTTTTTAGCTGAATTCTGATTTTGTTTACTTTTTAAAAAATTAATGAAAATCACTAGTTGTATATATGCCAGTATAATTTAAACAAAAAAAGGACTGAGAGGAATCTATGAGCTTATGACCAAACCTATGAATCTGTGAGTTATTACCAAATAACGTCATGAATATCAACTGTGAATGGAGGAGCTAAAATGAAGTTTTGAACACAATTTTTGCCCATAATAAAGAAAGTATACAGTTTCTTCTACTTGGTCATTTGTTGGATGCTTAGAAACTTGGCGCTTTCCCCACCAGAGAAGCTACTGGAATGTATGGTTTGGTGTTAAGATCAATGATTTAAAAAGAGTCATCTCAAATAGAAAAGTTTGCATCATTCTGATTATGCATAAACACTGAATATTTGCTGAGGTGAGATAGAGGCCAGATAAAAATTGACCTTTGAGTTTATCTTATTCAATTAAAAAAGATTTCATTATGCTTTAGTTGTCTTGCTATATTTGTCATAGTTTAGGGTTGTCGTTGTTTTTTACTTTTCTGCCCCAGCTTCCACATCACTACAAAATGTTGACACATTTTGTTTACACATGCAGAGCTGTATTAGCATTATTATTTTTTATTTAAAACCTGGTCTTTCGGGCGCCTGGGCAGCTCAGTGGGTTAAAGCCTCTGCCTTCGGCTCAGGTCATGATCTCAGGGTCCTGGGATCGAGGCCCACATCGGGCTCCCTGCTCAGAGGGGAGCCTGCTTCCTCCACTCTTTCTGCCTGCCTCTCTGCCTACTTGTGATCTCTCTCTCTCTCTCTCTCTCTCTCTCTCTCTCTCTCTCTTTCTGTCAAATAAATAAATAAATAAATAATCTTTAAAAAGAAACAAGAATAAAACTTGGCCTTTCATGATTCTTAGATGTATAAATGTTAGGGGTATTGCATGATTATTATGTGAAATTAATGTGTTTCCCAATATATTTCTAAAAGTACAAACAACCTCTCAAAGTTATTTTAAGATGTGATTTTTCACTGGAGGTCATGGGTTCAACCCCAAATCTTTTTTATCAGTTTTATTGAGATAGAATTCGCATGCTATACAAGTCACCCATTGTAAAGCATACAATTCGATGTTTTCTAGTATACTCATAGAGCCGTATAACCACTGCCACAATTTAGAATGTTTTCATCATCCTCAAAAGAAACCCTGTCTACATGTCACTCCTGACTACCTTACTTTTCACCCCCACCCAGATCCACCCCAGCTCTAGCCAACAAGAAATCCTTTCTGTCTCTGTAGATTTGCTTATTCTAGAACCTGCAGACCTTTGACAGAAACACTTGCTGGGAATATCAAAGAGGTTGTTTCATACTAAGAAGAGTGGGCAAATAAAACAGTAGAAACTTTGTGGTTAGATTCAGGTAATACGGCCTTGATTAATCTGGTTAAATCCTTAATTTTTTTTACACTTTTGAACGTAATAAAATTTTGTAACTGAGTTTCTATCATCTCTGCTTTTGTTACTCAATTTTTACTTTAGTACCACAAAATCAATAAAAAGGAAAGCACCCTCAAAGCACTCCTGTTCAAAATCAATTGATTTCAGAAAACTTTAGTTTCAAACTCTGGAAGTTTCCATTACCAGTCCATTTCTTTCATTTTTCCCATTCTATCCAATCAACACTTGCCAAACTTGACTATCCTTTCCAAAAAGAAAGCATTTACATCAGAAAACTTTTAGATGTGTGTTATTTGTAGTTGAATGGCATAAGAAGCAGTTGATTCAAGCTTGTCATCTGTTTTTTTTTCCTGAATCTCTAATATGGAACACACTTCCTTAAAATTACATCTATTCAGATGATTTTTATGAAGAAAAATTCTTTCATTCTTTTTTTAATAATTTTTTTATTATGTTATGTTAGTCACCATGCAGTACATCATTAGGTTTTGATGTAGTGTTCCATGATTCATTGTTTGCATATAACACCCAGTGCTCCATGCAATCCATGCCCTCCTTAATACCCATCACCGGGCTCACCCATCTCCCAAACCCCTTCCCTCTGAAACCCTCAGTTTGTTTCCTGGAGTCCATAGTCTCTCATGGTTTGTCTCTACCTCCAATTCCCCTCCTTCATTTTTCCCTTCCTTCTCCTAATGTCCTCCATGCTATTTCTTATGTTCCACAAATAAGTGAAACCATATGATAATTGACTTTTTCTGCTTGACTTATTTCACTTAGCATAATCTCCTCCAGTTCCATCCATGTTGGTCCAAATGTTGGGTATTCATCCTTTCTGATGGCTGAGTAATAGTCCACTGTATATATGAAGTACACCTTCTTTATCCATTCATCTGTTGAAGGGCATCTTGGCTCCTTCCACAGTTTGGCTATTGTGGACATTGCTGCTATGAACATTGGGGTGCATGTGGCCCTTCTTTTCACTATATCTGTATCTTTGGGGTAAATACCCAGTAGTGCAATTGCTGGGTCATAAGGTAGCTTTATTTTTAACTTTTTGAGGAACCTCCACACTGTTTTTCAAAGTGACTCTACAAACTTGCATTCCCACCAACAGTGTAAGAAGTTTCCCCTTTCTCCACACCCTCTCCAACACTTGTTGTTTCTTGTCTCCTCAATGCAAAATTGCTTTTCATCCTGATGGGCTTTGCATTATTCTTTTACAATAATGGTGTCGCCTAACACATTTAGTAGGAACTCTCAATTGGTATCCGTTTTAGCTGTCAACAGCAAGAAAGAATTTTAAGTACCTGAAACCTGAAGATAAAAACTGGGGCTTTCTACCCAAAATATGATATTATTTAATATGCTTCCCATTTAAAGCATCAATCTCATAATATTTAATAACATACATCAATAGGTTCTAGTACATCCCGAAATGCATGTTGTAATCTTCTTCTGAAATATATATGCTTTATACACAATACAAAATAATTGTTTTTGTTATTTGCATTGTACTAGATGAGGATATAATAGTCAATGCACTATTTTGTGTTTGAAAGCTTTTCCAGTGATTTTGTCTTTTGCAATTTCTCCTTTGGTTTGCCATGTTCTGTTGGACTTGTAACTCACTGTTGCAAGTGTCACAAATAGCCCACTCCATTGCTGTCTTTGACACAACACAGTAAGTTTAAAAGGCAGTATCACACTAGACAATGATTGTAGTATTAGAAAATTCAATGAACTTAAGAGAAAGTTAAGAAAATTTAAGTGAATGAATCAATAGGATAAGTCAAGGGGATGTGTGTACTTTAAATAGTCTGATAATAAGACTCAGTGAAAGAGAAAAAAATGTTTTGAACAAAAGTTAAAAGAAATACAAAAGGAGAAGAGCATACCTTATGGTTTCATTTATATGAACTTCTAGAACTGGCAAAAATAATCTAAAGTAATCTAAAGTGATAGAAGTAAGAAAATGGTTGCTTTTGAGTTGGTGGGGGATGAACAGGAGGACAGAAGCATTCTATATCTTCATTGGCATGGGACGGCACAAGTGTGTATCCTGTTCATTAAAACTGGTCAAACTCTATATTTAAAACATGTACATTTTATTATATGTAAGTCATACTTCATTACAGTAGATTTTTAAAAAGTCAAAGTAGTCGGTAAAGGGTGACCACTGTGTTTGAATGTGATCATATTTTAATCCTGAATAAAAGATGACCTCCTTCCTTTTAAATATGAAATATCCATGCCATTCCGAAGAAGTACATTAAGTTCTTTTGTAATGTATTCCTTCTGCTCAGGATTAAGTACTGGCATTTTAATGACGACTCTTAGCCACAGTAAGATAGGCATTTCTTTGATAGACATTCTACTTTAAATGCCTGCTTTTTCCCTGTAATTTCAACTGGGGAGAAATAAAGCAGCAAACTTATCCATTAAATCTTTATAGGATTCTTATGACTTTTAAAGCACAATTTTGAATTGAAGCTACTGTTTCATAATATTCTTTCTCAGGGTAGGCTGAAAGTAAAGTAGCAATAACTTTTGTAGGAAAAGTAAGATAAAATCTGTCTTGAACAACCATAAAATTACCCCTAATGTCACTTTATAAATCAGTTATAAATAGCACCAGAAGTAATAGGACTGCATATGTGAAATTGAAAGACAGTGTATGCATTATTTTTGGAGGAGGGAATTACACAGTGTTTGGATTAGTACTTAGAGCTAGGTTGTGGCCATCTTTCTTTTCTGTCTAGAGTCACTAGCCTACAAAGCAGAAAAATCTACCAAAGTCACGTGGGGATTTTAAAGATAACAGTTCAGGGCACCTGGGTGGCTCAGTAGGTTAAAGCCTCTGCCTTCAGCTCAGGTCATGATCCCAGGGTCCTGGGATCAAGGCCCGTATCAGGCTCCCTGCTCAGTGGGGAGCCTGCTTCCTCCTCTCTCTGCCTGCCTCTCTGCCTACTTGTGATCTCTCTCTCTCTCTCTCTGTCAAGTAAATAAAAAAAAATCTTTAAAAAAAATTTTAAAAATTTAAAAAAGATAACAGCTCAGTAAGATGGATAGAAATGGGAAATGACACAATGTTGATAATAAAATATATCTCCGATTTATGTAGAAATAACTGAAAGAAAAAGACTGAGAATGTATGATAGAAGCAAAAAATTATTATAAAGAATGTCGTGGCTGTGAGGCAGAGGCAAAGCAAGTGGGGCTAAAAAGAGAGAGAAATTGAAAAAAGTTTTAACTTTGCCTAGGGAGTTCCAGACTTCTTCAAAATTGATTAAAATTTTAGAAATGTATGTGAAAATGTTGGGAACACCAGAAAATATATTTTCAGTTGATAGGTCTAGAAGTAATTTTTTAAACTATGATTGATTGGTTTTTTTATGAAGGAGCAAAAATGCTTCATTATATCTCAATCTTCCCCCCAAGGGGGTGTGGAAACCTATAAGAAATCCTTCATGAAAAAATGGCACAATGACAATCGCAGCCCAGTGTTTTGACTGTAATCGCCAAAGGTAACCACTAGGGGGCTGTAATTTCATTGGCAGCAGTTCTGTGACCACAAATGTTTTATTCCCTTCAAGGGCACTTCTACAGTTCAGTGGGAGCTACAATATTAAGTATTAAGCAGGTAGAACAGTACCATGTACTGAGCTACATTATTAAGCAGGTAGAACAGCTCGATGTACTGAAATGATTACTATGTACTGAAATGACATCATGCTTTCCTGAATTTCTATGTTTAATTTTCATTGTTCAGATTAATAACTTGGTCACCAGCTTCTTCAGCAAGCATGGAATCTCATCATCGCTCAAAGACTGTTATTAACTTTGTACCTCTGCTTCTTTTAGTATACTAGGTAGAACCAGTTTTATATACCTTTTCATGAAGAAATTGTTTTTTTTATACTGTAGATCCCCTAACATTTGATGAAAATAGAAGTTTAATGGGATCATCTGTTCTCACATATTTATTTCATACATCTTTGTATTATTTAGAGCTGTAAGAGAGACAAGAAAATGCCAGTGCAAATTTATAATATTAAATGTATTTTCTGACATTTAGATTAATGTAATAGCTTTTACCCATGTTGTTTTTCACTAATTTGAAGTCAGAACTACTCTTTCTTTACCTTTATTTATTTTCTTTTTGTTTGTTCTTTCATTAAGGAATGAAAAATATAATAATTTGCTATTATAATCTGTTGTCGCTTGAATAATTAAAAGGGTAGTGACATTAAATTATTTAAATTGTGGCTTTAAAATTCATTGCATAAGTATTTTATACTATGCTTCAGATATGTTAACTTATGTCGATAAATTTATGAGATAAAATATTTTAATGTCTTCAAATAATATGATAATTAACATTTCTTACAACTTTAATAGCCTTTACATTATTTGACTTTATTTACTTGAACCAATGGAAGAATTAATTTTGTAGGGGAGGAAAAATCTTTCCTCTACCCTGTTGGATTCTGTTATTGAGACCTGCAAATTAAACTGACAAGCAAGAGATTAACAGGAGAAAAAGTTTTATTTCATATACATATGAGGCCAACAAAAAAAGCAGCTGGCTTGTTTAATGGTAAAGTTAAAGACTCATATACCTAACCTAGTGGGGATAAGGGAGAACTGAGGAACAACTTTTTTGGGATCAAGTAGGTTTCTTTAGGAAAGACAAATGGATTTTTTTTTAATTTTATTTTTATTCTTTGCCCCAGGGGTACAGGTCTGTGAATCATCAGGCTTACATCTTTCACAGCATTCACCAAAGCACAAACCCTCCCCAATGTCCATAACCCATCCACCCTATCCCTACCCTCCCACCCCCCAGTAACCCTCAGTTTGTTTTGTGAGATTAGGAGTCTCTTACGGTTTGTCTCCTTCCCCATCTTAAAAATCCATTTGTCCCAATAATGAAACAAGATGGGACAAATGGATTTTTAAGAGAAGAGACGAGATAAGTTTGTGATAGTGCTTGTCAATACAGCTACAGGTACGAGTGGTCTTTCCATATTATACAGAGCCATACAGTTCCCTGGAGAGGGCATTTCTGGTAGCCTCACTCCCAAGAAATTGCAGCTTTTAGTCAGATAAGGGAAGCGCAGAGGAGGCTTTTTTCTGCATATGTTGAATCTCAAAATGTCTTCAACTTAAAATAAGCTTTATGCCAACTCTGGGGTTCTGAGTGGGTTCCCACAGATTTATATTTTAAGAAAATCTGTGTATTTAAACCTTTTTGGTCATAGTTTATGTGTTTTAGGGAACTTCTTATGTTTAAAAAACATGTTAAATATTAACATTGTTACAGCAAATTTCTTTGTCCTACAAAAATGTAGCTGGCTAATATTTGTATGAATCTTGTTTTCAAATCTCAAAATAAATACTGTAAATTGATACTTTTCAAATAATTGATACTGAAATGCTGATTTTTCAACCATCCCCTTCCAGCTTCTAATATCATTTTCGTACCTATGGGTAAAATACCATTTAACTAATTCTGGGCTGTAATGATTTTATGTGAAATAATGTTCTAACTTAATATTGGAATTATGATTTTGCTGGTTCATTTATAATACTTAACTGATATTTAATTTTCTCTTTAAGCTGTTGTACTAATGTTCTGTTTTTTTACATTAATTTTATATAAATGAAACTGTCTCTGGTCCTTATAGATATCAGCATCATTACTTTTTAGCTATGCTTTATACATGAATAGTGTAAACAGTTATTCTAATTAGAACTTTACTTACAGAGTTCTCTCATTGCATTTTTCTAAATGTTTGTTTTCAGGGATATCATCCAATACCCATGAGCATCTATAGGCCAACCGTCACCATCCTTCAAAAATAATTGTAAGTATATCCATAAACATACTATGTGACTCTCATTTTGCAGTAATATTCAACCGTTATAGTTAGGGGAGTCTAATTATTTTGGTAATGTAGTCCTATTTCTGAGCTAGTAAAAAGTTTCCATTAATGACTTACAACATCTGAAAAAGAAAATTATTTAATTGTTACACAAAATGGGTTAGCCTGGTGATGGGTATTAAGGAGGGCACATATTGCATGGAGCACTGGGTGTTATTCGCAAACAGTGAATCATGGAACACTAAATCAAAAACTACGATGTACTGTGTGGTGACCAACATAACATAATAAAAAAACATTTTAATGCAACCTAAAAAAAACTCAGCCTATTTTATTACCAAATAATGTGTTAAGCAGACACATTTGCCAAAGTACTTAATCACCACCCTGACTTTATACTAAATGAATATCAAATAAGATGGCATAAATAAGAACAGTTAGACTAATGAAGACAAAATATGAATGAATTTGAAGTTTTCTATTTCAGAAACAAACTCATATCTGAGATTAAGCCATAGAAAATCCAGCTATTGTTTCCCTATCACAAATTTTTGAAAGTGAAATCCATAAAAATATTCTTGATGGATGGACCAGAAGGACTAGGAGGGGAGACTGAGAGCTTTGTTTCTCAAAAGGGGGTATCAAGGGGCGCCTGGGTGGCTCAGTGGGTTAAAGCCTCTGCCTTCGGCTCAGGTCATGATCCCAGGGTTCTGGGATCGAGTTCCGCATCGGGCTCTCTGCTCGGCAGGGAGCCTTCCTCCTCTCTCTCTGCCTGCCTCTCAGCCTGCTTGTGATCTCTCTCTCTCTGTCAAATAAACAAATAAAATCTTTTTTTTAAAAAAAGGGGTGGTATCAAGTTGTAAACGTCAAAAAACGCTGACCTAGAGAATGGACCACTCTGCATACTATAGGTTTCCTAAGCATGTTATGACAAGTTAGGCAGAGTAGGTCAAAATTAGATCCCTTATTTGAAGCTCCAGACTGCACAGGGACTTCTCGATTTAATTTCTGATTGTTCCTGAAGTAACAAACATGTATTTAACTCTACAAACTGTTTTCAGAATGATGGTATTGGAGGAAGAACTGATAATGATCATAGAGGTTAACTTATTTTTACAATGAAATTTTAACAGACTTATTTAGTATAAAATAAATATATATTCATTACATAAAAATTAAATAATAAAAAATAAAGTTGAAGACTATCCAAATTGGAGAGAGGTTAAGGATGGAATAGGATTGGGAATGTCTGCTGAACATATTATTACTGATCAAAAAATAAAAGAAGAAAACAGGGATTGTACACCAAGACCGTGGCATCAAAATGGCTGCATTAAAATATACCACAGTCAGAATGGTCCACATCAAATTGTCTTGTTTTGTAATTTGATGACTCACCATTTAAGATGATGGCAAAAGTTATGCTTCCTTTGTTTAATATATATTAAAAAATTATTGATGCTATAGGCAGATATCCATAAAGGAAGCATGAAGTTCAAAAAGCCTAAAATGTAAAATCTTCAAGAGCCCCAGCAGCTGTCCTGAGAGTGCACAGGAAGTCACTCATTATACTTTTGTGAAATCCAAGTTTTCCCACAGGTGTTTTCACTGCGTTGGTGAAATAGGTTAACGTGCTTACGCAGGTAAGTTTACACTCAAGCTTCAAATGGTGCTCACTCACACAAAGGCCACAAGGTAGTAATGGCCCTTCAAGGTAGTAAAGACCAAGGTCAGCCTTAGAGGAATGTGACGTAAGCCAGCTGCATCTTTAGTATCTCCCTTTCAGCGCTGTTCTGTCCTTACCATATCGTCTCCATAATGAGTGCTCCCTGCTCTTCCCCAAGGCCTCTGCATCCCTTGGTACACAGGCCTGTTGACACCTTGTTCTTACCCAGCTGTTAACTGGAAAAGATTTGATACACAAATTCATCCGAGGGTGGCAATATCTAACAAATCCTACCCTGCCCAGACAGAGGCCCGTTTTGACGTTGAAAGTGTGACTCCAACCATTAATTCCTTGACTGGCCAAAAGAGGAAAACATGCCCCAAATCTCATCATACAGGTCTGTATGCTTGTTGCCTACTTCACTTCTCCAAAAGGCTGACCTCATCAGGGCATGTTGGTGACATAAAAATGGATGTGCAACATAATTATACTTGATGTAAAGTTAGAGTCTGGTTATTTATCATAAATAATTTTGTTAATGTTATTAAATATGTTCATTTTCACTGTACATAAAGAGTACTAAGAGTTTTATGATGATGTATATACATCCACAGCCTCATATTCTTTGCGCTTTTGAAATGTGGGTCCCTGGTGATTTCTGTGACTATTTTAAGCTATATAAGATGCAACTGATGTTTAAAAATAAGTCAGTTGACCTGATTTATCTCTAGCTATCATTCAAACTTAGTAACACCTTCCCTAAAGCCCTACTTAATGTTACCTATGCTACTGTGATATGTAATATATATCACATATATATATATGTAATATATATCACCGTTAAGGTAATAATTTAGGTAATGTATTCAGTGTCTCCTGTGAAAAATGATCAGTTGGACAACTGTGCTCCTCCTGAGCTGGATAAGGTTAGTAATATTAGTAAGTATTAAAGGTAAATATTATCTTTTTTCTGTAAAACCATATCAGCATTTAAAGTGTCTTCACAGGAAGGGTTCATGTAAATGAAGAAATAATATATGCATGTTGGTCCTACAACGTCATGACAGGATTTATACTGGTCACTTTTTTGACACCTTTATTAATAATTTAAGAATTTTATCTTTTAATCTTTTAATTATGTGACTTTGTGTTGCTACAAATAAATGCAAGTTCGCTTAAGAGAAGTTTTTTTTTTCCGATGTGAGTTCTCTGATATATAACTATTATAAAGTTCTTTAGGTTACGGAATTACTTTACTGAAAACATAGACCATAACAAAAGTCAATTATTACCTACATTGATAAACAATGCCATTATTGCACTTTGCAGTGTATTGTAGCTTTTGTTTTATTCACAGATATTTTATTTCTTGGATTTGATAAAATAATTAAACACATTTTATTGCTCTTCAACTCTTCATCTGCTTAAAGTAAATAATACATTATCAAAACTCATGAATATGGTACAGAATTGAGTATTAAAATGTTGTGTGTTCCCTGCCTTTTATATCACCTACAGAAATTGACATGGTGTCTTGCATATAATATGTATTTAATGATATATTCAATAATCAGCTCAATAATAATTATTGAATTAATAATGATAAAATAACAGTGCCTTAGGAAGATAGACATATTTCAATAAATGAATATACATACATATTTAAGCATAGGAAAACCAAAGCCTTTATAAGATAATTCCACATTCCTCACAATTTTCACTTGTATTATTATTCCAAAAATTAAGATGTGGTGTGTGTGTGTGTGTGTGTGTATGAACATTACTTAGCCATCAAAAAGAATAAAATCTTGCCATTTGCAATGACATAGTTGGAACTGGAGAGTATTATGCTAAGCAAAATAATAGTCAGAGAAAGACAAATATCATATGATTTCACTCAAATGTAGAATTTAAGAAAATAGGTGAACATAGGGGAAGGGAAGGAAAAATAAAATTAGATGAAAATGGAGAGGGAGGCAAACCTTGAGACTCTTTCTTTAAATTATTTATTTATTTGAAAGAGTGTGCCAGTGAGCACGAGTGGGGAAAGGGGTAGAAGGAGAGGGAGAAGCAGACTCCCTGATGAGTGGAGAGCCTGACGGTGGGGCTGGATCCCAGGACCCCGGGATCAAGACCTGAACCAAAGGCAGATGCTTAACTGACTGAGTCACCCGGGCACCCCACATAAGAGACTCTTAACTCTAGGAAACAAACTGTGGGGAGGGGAGGTGGGTGAGGGGGAAGGGGTAATTGGCTAATGGACATTAAGGAGGGCACTTGATGTAATGAACATATGGGTGTTATATGCAACTGTTATGTAAAACTGATGAATCGCTAAATTCTACCCCTGAAAGCAATAATACACTATATGTTAACTAAATTGAATTTAAATAAAAAATGTTTTAAAATATTCTAAAAGTTCAAGTAGTCCTTTATAATAATCCATTGAACTCAAAAACATGGCATTAACTAAGTACTTAAAGAAATATTTATTGATTTTAATAATCCAATTGAGCCCATTGATAATTTGAAAAATATTTCAACTTTTCAAAATAAGTGAAAGTTCCTTTTATTTTGGAAAGGTAACTAGCCAAGCAGTTTCAAAGTAGAATTACATGTCCATTCACACTAGATCATGGTAGTAAAACAATTTTTTCTTTGCGTTTTTTCTGTTTTTGAACATATGCTTTTCAAAAATATGCTTGCACTTTTAAATTATACATTTCCAAAACATTGATGTCTCCTGAAATATAAAATATGGGAGTACCTTAAGTAACTACAACAAGTAAATTAATACATGTTGTATTAGAGGCTATCATTATCAAGGAGTTTATGATATCAACAATGTTGATTCTTTATTTCACACTTCTAAAATATTTATTAGTCTTACCTTTGGTGCATATGGCCATCATTTTAGAAATGGCACATATCTTTCCAATAAAATGCAGATATTTTAATGATGCAAAATTTTTACATGTTTTATGAAATGAATATTTGCCTATTTGCATTATGTTTCTATCATATTTTACTCTTATTTGAAAATTCTTTTCCCCCCCACAAAAATTAATCATATGACCCAGACAAGTAATACATGGTATATGTGAGCTTACTAACAATCGGTTTTTGAAATATTCTCTTTTTGTACACTAGGTACCGTTGTTCATTTAGCTTTCTCAAAACTAAGTATCTTTATTTGTATCTTTGGAGATACTAGTAAAGCTAATACTAAACTAATAAAAAGATAATAATAAAATATGAAAATCAGAACACATATTTGTGTTATGTTTTCTAAAAATATATATCAGTTACAATCTCTATATAAGTAATTTCCATGCCATGGAGTATTCTCATTGACTTCATAGGGTTTTGATTATCAGAATATACTCTCAGTGTGTGGCAAGTTTCTTAGCATCATTGGCAATGACCTTGTCATTTAGATGGTTGGATAAGGCAAGAAACTGTCAGTCATCCTTGAACATCTTCCTATTTATTATGCCCCATAATGAATTTCATCACTAACTCCTGTCAACTTTAGCTTCTGCATTTCTTCACTCCATAGCATCCTTATTCCAGTTGGCTATCACCTCTTGTCTGAGTACTGGAACAACCTTCTAAATAATTGTCCCAATTACACATTTGAACTTCCAAATCCCATTGTCCCAATTCTTATTGCTCTTAAAATAAATAGCAAAATCTTTAATATGGTTTATAAGAGAACCTAATCTAGCCCCTGTCGACCTCTCCCATACCATATTTTGCCATGTCCCCTTGCCTCCCTTGTGAATGATTCAGCTACAACTGTCTAGTTTCAGTTCCTTGAACACATCATGCTCTCATTTCTGTTGTGAATACTTCCTTGCATTTCCCACCTTTCCTAACACTCACATCACCAGTTAATTCCTATTAAACCTTTAAAGCACAGCCTGAAAGATATTCCTTCTGAAAACAGGGAAGCCTTCTTGCCCACCTTACCCCCCATTTTAGGTCAGCTTCTTCTGTTATATACCCTCATAGACAACATTGTACAGCTTTCCATCATAGCACTTATTGAAGTTTATAATTATACATTTATGTTTGTGATTAGTTAGACACTGCTATCTCCTCCACTAGATGTGAACTTCATGAGATCAGGGACAGTATTTGCTTTAGCTGAATATTGTATTTTTAGCATCTAGCACAGTACCTATCATACAATTCAGTAAATATTCATTGACTGAATAACTTAAAGAACAAATAGGTATTATCTATGAAAACCCAATGGTGAAAAATTAGAGGCCTCAATTACTTAGACCTTAATATTGGGTTGCCAATGTGACCTATCAACTAACTGTGATGGCAGTAGAAGTATCACCATGACTTTAAATGTGACATTAGCTATACAAGAAATTGACACATAAATGCCTAATACCCCATTTGAATCGTTGAGAAGTCCAACAGGGGTTTTTGAATAGGTTTCTCTTGCCCTGTATCATTCACCAAGAGTTTCATAGTCACATTTTAAGACATCTGATAACCGAATCACATTATTGCTATGCATTATTAAATAAACAAATTCAAATTTGTGACAAATGAACTCTGCATAACCTATAAAGTATTAAGAATTATTGTTAATGGGACTTACGTTTCATGCTAAAAATGGAATATATATATTGAATACAGCATAAATATATCATTGAATATATGAATATGTATGAATATAATTGAAATGTGATGTTACTAAATGAACACATTGATAAGTGATATGATCCTGAGTTTATATCTCCTCCTGGCTAACTAAGTTTTCTTATTCCTGCTTTAATTTCATATTGATTTTATTTTTATTCCACTAAATTGCACTTTGCTATTTTGCAGTGACCCGAATTTGTCTTAAATTTTATATATCTGCCATAACTCGTACATTTTAATATACTAGTCATGTTTCCATTTTTTCATCTGTTAAAACATTCATAAACAATTTTAAGACAGCGTGATGAGCAATGATTCTCAAATCTTACTGTGGATGGCAGCATCTGGGGATCCTGTTAAGCTGCAGATTCTAATTCAGTAGGTCTGGAAAGGAGCCAGACAGTTTGTTTCTATCAAACTCCCAGATGACGATGTTGTTGGTCCATGAATTATACTTGGGATAGCAAGGTAATAGAGCAGGGGTCAAGAAACTTTTTCCATAAAGGACCAAATAGTAAATATTTTAGATACTGTGTTCTATATAGTCTCTTGCAACTGCTCAGCTTAGCTGTTGTACCATGAAGTTGGTCATAGGCAATGTATAAATGAATGGATGGGGCTAGGTTCTAATAAAACTTCATGAACGCTGAAATTCAAATTCCATACAGTTTTCCAATAGTGTATTATTCATCTTTTAATTTTTTTACGACCATATAAAAATGTAAATGCCACTCTTAGCTCGTGGACCATACAAAAACAGCCTGTAGTTTGCTGAACAACCCACCAAAATATGAAGTACCAGTAGATAAATTTGCCAGAGGCTGGAAGTGTGTGGTGGGATAGGCTTTGTAGGGAAGATCGCAGTTGAGCTAAGACTTGAAGACACAAGGCTTTTCTGAAGAGAGAAGCGGGAAGTAGTGAAAGAGAGAAATAGGCAAGCAACAACATTAGTGTTCTCTAAACTGAGAACGTAAGAGTGTGGCAGGAGAACAATAAGCCCTTCTGGACCGAGAAGGCTCAAAGGAAATGGGAATTCCTTGTATGCATATTTAAATGGTTTCAGATTTTGGGGCGCGTGGGTGGCTCAGTCAGTTAAGCACCTAACTCTTGATTTCAGCTCGGGTCATCATCTCAGGGTCCTGGGATCAAGTTCTGCATCTGGCTCCACGCTCAGTGCAGAGTCTGCTCAAGACTCTCTCCCTCTGCCTCTCTGTCTGCCCCTCATCCCCTCTAAAATAAACCTTAAAAAAATAAATGGTTTCAGATTTTAATGAGTTGTGCTGTTAAGTGAGTGTGCAGAATGAGAAGTGGAGGATGCTATTAAGTTCCACATTTGGAATTCTAAGAGAGGACTGGTCTGCTGAGAGGGAGAAAGAGAATAGAAATGATTGAGGAAAGCAGGAAAAGCTACATTGGAAAGGTCAGGACTCTCTCCAAATGACAGCAGTTTGTTCTTATATGAAAGCTTTATGGAATCACTTATATAAATAATCAAGGTTTGCAAATTCATCGAGGAAAAGGGAAATGAATATCACAAAGCCAGGCAGGGCAAGGCAGTCAAACCATTTGTCCATTATTACAAAGCACACTGCAAACTAAAAAAGGAAGCTAAGAACTGAGGATTAAAGATTAAAAAGATGGTCCCTACAAATGCCTCATCATCTGACTGACATTGCTGATGAGCCAGAGAGTAGGCATACATGCTGAGAGGTGAAATGAGCATGTGTCTATTATTTCTCTGGAAGTGACAGTGGAGTGAGATGATGGGATATTACAAAGCATCAGAGTTGAGAATTATGAAAGATGGAATATTAAGTACACAATTAACTTAATCCCAATACTATCTCGAAAACTCTTCCTCTAACTCTCTTTCCATTTCTCATCTCATCCCTCCCAAAAGGACTTTATCTAGTTGTTTTGGAGTCTTGTTTCATTGGAATGCTGGAAGTGAGTTAAAATTTGCTGGGAACTTACAAGGGACTTGAGGACTCTTCTCATAACGATCTAATAAATGGAGAAATTTTACTACCATTTATTTACTTAGATTTCCTCCAAAATAGGAAATACATCTACTAGTAGCTATAACTCAGTCATGACCTGGGGGTAAAAAAAAATGGAAGGCAGAGCCGACGGAGAGTTTTTACTTTTCCACACTAGAGGGAAAGCTAAAGTTTTGGTCAGAAAATTTTAGGTAACTTTTAAATACTGACTAACCATGACAGGAAAGGCAACTTATTAATGGAAGTTAGGAAGAATAGCAAATGTACACATAGGAAATTTTTAAATTTTTTAGAGGGGGAGGGGGGAAGAGGCAGAGGGAGAGAGATACTCTTAAGCAGGTTCCACGCCCAGTGCAGAGCCTGACTTAGGGCTAGATCTCACAACCTGAGATCATGACCCGAGGGGAAATCAAGAGCCGGACGCTTAACCAACTGAGCCACCCTGGTGCCTCAAAATTTTAATTTTTTTTAACATTCAAAAGACCTGTGACCAAGTTTCCCATCAAATGAGGAAAGATGTTATATTTAGTTATATTATAAACTATCATTTATTGAACATCTACTCAATGCCAGGCAATGTGCTGAAAATTACTCCATTTAATTTTCACATTTGAATAAAAGTGGCTATTACTACACATACTTTACATATGAGTCCTAGAAGCCTTAAGTGAGTTATCCAAGGTTCCCTGACTCCTTTGGACTTGCTTAAGAAAAACTGTTACTGGGCGCCTGGGTGGCTCAGTGGGTTAAAGCCTCTGCTTTCGGCTCAGGTCATGATCTCAGCGTCCTGGGATCGAGGCCCGCGTCGGGCTCTCTGCTCAGCGGGGAGCCTGTTTCCTCCTCTCCCTGTCCCTCTGCCTGCCTCTCTGCCTACTTGTAATTTCTCTCTCTGTGTCAAATAAATAAATAAAATCTTTAAAAAAAAGGAAGAAAGAAAAACTGTTGTTACTGTGTAAATCTGGTGATAGGAAGTATAAAGCTCATACCAGATGTTAAGCAGAAATTAGCTGCTGTTTTCTTGCCATTATTGTCAATAGTATTATTGCTACTTACTTAATGCCTCTAAGCCTTTTGTACCTCAGCCATAACATGACAGTCAGTATAATACAAGTATGTCAAAGGGATTACATGAAACAACTCACTTAAAGTTTATAGCATATAAAAGCCACTTCATAAATGTCAAAACCCCATAAATTCTCTATTGAATGATTCTTTTTATTTTTAAATAAGGCCAAATAAGAAGGGAGATATTCATTCTTCTAATTATTTAGCGGCATTCCCCTGGGTAATGAAGTTGACAGTTTCTCTTTAGAAAACAATGTTTGACTAAAAAATGATTTTAGTTTAAGTGCCCAGGATCAGGAGGTTGGGTTTAGGGCTGAAATACTCAGCACACGCTACCAAGTTTCTGAGGGGTTTTTCCTCCCCCGTCTGCTATTTCCTATAGTTTAAGAACTTAAACTATAGGAAATAGTATATTTCCTATCTGTTTAAGAACTTAAACAGATGTGTCCCAAAGAGTATTAGTTATAGTCCTATTAAAATAGTATAGTTCACTCATTTGTGCCCCAGTTCAAAGGTTGTCTTTTCATAGTTGAAGAAATGTTTATTGATAGCATGAAAGTGCTCGATATTTGTGTTCAATAAAGGTTCGATACAAGAGTGAATTAATTACTCATTTCCATTATTATTTATCATTTTTATATCTTTAGATTTCTGCAGAGGAAGCTTCCTTTAAATAGGCTATATACTGATCTGTGCAAATTCACTTTAACAAAACACATCATGTTCCTCTGGATATAAAAATACAAATGAATTAGTCTTTATTACACTTTGTTTAAATTATATTTACAATTGATTTTGGTGCTTGATGTGCTAACATTTAAGTGCAGCACACCTTCCTTACATTCTTTGCTCCTTGGCTCTTTCCTTCATTTAATATGCACTGTGATGAGTTTTGGCCCTCCTCCTGCCTTTAAAGCATACGCCAGAATTTCAGTTTACAAACAGATCCTGATATTATTGGCTGACAGTAACCTCTGATTCTAAAAGGGGAAAAGATGACCAAATAACTCTAGTATCCTAAAGAAAACTGCTATTTCAGTGTCTTCTCTAAACTGTTAAATAAAAGCCAAGCTAGAAAGTACATTTCTAGAAAGTGATTCTATGGGGAAAAAATTACTTGAGAACTTATCATTGAAAAGATAGCTCAGGGAAAGAAAGGGTAAAGATTATGATTAGTTTGGGTAGTGGTAAGGTATAAGAAGTGGCCTGTGATCTCAACACTGAAGACAGTTGAATTCAGACCGTAGAGAGGGCAGGGAGAAGGGCACTTCGAGAATATGTATTCGGGGGGAGAGGCTTCACAAAAAGCTGGGAAAACAATTAGCATTGAATGAGGCAGAGCTGATGGAGCCTGTGACTTTATTGGGTTTATACTCGGTAATGGGATAAGGTGAGAGCAACAGGGAGAAGATAATGAAGGGGTAAATGCTGATTAAGGGGTTTTGATAATATTTATAGCTGTTTTTCCAAAGAGAAATTACTCTTAGTACTCAGATACATGGGCTGGATCTCTCATCTTTGTCTCAGTCCAGATGCTTTGGTATCATGCTCTCCAATAACTACACCTGTAACGAGCATCCCCTACCACCAGGTGGCTACAGAGGCATGTCATGCTCGGGTAGTTCTCCAGTGCTTGGGACTCTGATGTGATAAAAGTTTTTCTTTTTTTTTTTCCTATTTATTTATTTATTTATTTTTCTTTTCTTTTTTCACTAAGTCACAACTTTAAAAATCTGATCATTTATTTAATGTTTCATCTCCTATCATGACAGCCTTTTAGAAAAAATTGAATTAAGCTCATCACTTCTTAATATTCACAAGCTTAGGAAATTGATTTCTATGTTAGATTCCCAAGGGAGGCACCAAAGCAAATGAAATAGAAGAAATAAATATAATTTGTTTCAAGTTTCTATGTACCCTACATTATAATCTATGACTTGCTCCCAGATAACTTTCTTTAGTGTTATTGTTATCAAACATTGACTTCTGTCATTTAAAAAGAAGTTGTTTATTTCCCTTCCACAATTGACTGAGATTCCCTATGGCAGAGTTGTAGCTATGAGATATAACAGATAGTCACTGAGTTAGAGGAAGACAAAAGGATGGTGAGGTTCTCTAAAGCCTTCAGGGGAAGGTCAGTGGCAATTTCGTTAGTAGGAGTTGGCAGAAAACAGCTCCAGCAGCTCTGCCTTCATTATGCTTTATATCACGCCCCAGAGAACATAAAGTTCTCAGGTTATTTTTTGGGAAAATTACATAAATCCAAGATTATTATGTTTGACTCTTCATATTAATAGGTAGTACATTAAGTTTGCATTAGAATGAGAAATAATGTAACCTTGTTTTTAAAAAGCAAAACACTACAATTAACATATCAAAATACCCCTGTCACAGAAAAAAGATGCTGTTTATTACTCTAAATTATTCAGAAGTCTTCACACAATTTGTTGTAAACATTTGACTAATAGAAGAGTCTAGAACCTGTAGCTGATGGTGATACACTGAGCTGCATCTTTTCTCCCTCTCTTTGTGTCTTTGGAGGTTATAATAAAGAATGAGTGGACTAAGGTATATGGATAATATCACTTTGAATATTACATTAATTCACCAGAATAATTATGGAAAACTAAAGTGGGATCAGCACTATGCCAGGAATTTGGGGAGTTGCAGATAACTATTGGCCAAGATCTCTGACGTCTCAGCTTGCTCATGATCTTCTTGGTGAGATGAGATTAATTAACATAAAACCCAAAAGAATAAAAGAACATTACAAAGAGCAACCAGGATTAAACAGGTACAAAGAGGGGAGAAATAAATGAAGCCTGCATTTCAGAGGGAGAGCCTTCAGGAAGTGAGCTTATAAATTGGGCTGAAATGTATACATAGCTGTCATCATCATGTCTTCCATCTCATTATTTGTCTTTTTCACCCTATCCAGGCATCCATCTAAGTCCCTTTGACATTCTAGGTACTCCACAAATACTTGCTGGCTGATCAATTAATTTTTTTTCTTACTTCATTTTTTGTTATTTTTTTTAAAAAATTGAAGCATAATTAACATATAGCATTATACTAGTTTCAGGTATATAACATAATGATTCAGCAATTCTGTTTGTTACTCAGTGCTCACCACAAGTGTAGTCACCATTAATTTTTGAGAAGGATGTAGTAAAAGCAAGCAAAAGAGAGACATTTTTGTTTTCTGTCAAATATATAGCTATCTTGAGAAAAGTCTGTAATGACCATAGATTAAATACCTCATCATTAGATCATAGTGCCAATCTGAAAGTAAAATGTATTGATCTGCTTCTTTGAGAGTGTTTACCCTCAACATTGAAGATTGAAGGTAAATATTTTAACACCTGTTGGATTCTGAAAACAATTTCAGTTCACTGGTCTGCATCAATTCATCAAGACTTATCACATCAAGATTTTATAAGGCCAATACTTAACTTTTCAGCAGAAATGTTTTCTTAATGCTTGGTATATCTAAAAATTGATAAGACATTTAAGTAGTGTGAGTTTGCCCTCTCTTTAGGAGCAGTATTTAAATGATATCTATCTTGTGCCTAAGAAAAGCTGGGGTCTTTTGGTGTTTATGTCTTTATATCATTTATGTCTTTATAGTAAAGAACTTTTGTTAGACATGCCCCTCTCAAATTTCAGTCATCCATAAAAGCAAAAAGCATTAAATGATATGGTTGCAATGCATGTTGGGCAAGTACATAATTTTAATGGGACATGGTTAGGCGTAATTAGAAGAGTGGCACATCACCAAGGATAGGGATAGAATGACAGCCATTAATAAAGTAAAAACCTTGACTAAATTTCTTGTATGTGACTTGTTTCTGCTACCACATTGCATTTTGAAGAGTATGCATATTTAAAGTGATATTATAATTTAGGATTAAGGCTGTTGCAATCATAATTACATATAAAAGAACCACTCTGAGAAACAACAGCTTTTTAAAACTGGAATAATGGACATGTGTTTTTCTGAATGATGAATTAAATGGACCACAATTTCATAAATGGATGGTCTCCCAAAGGCAATGTAAACTGTTAAAACCCATAATTAATAACCAGTTTGTCACATGGTATTTTTCCTCTTTTTGTATTTATGTCTACCAGGTAGTCTGCACATTCAAGAGAGTGTCTATATTTTAACTGATTAACCAACACTTTGGAAATAGCTCTCCTTCACTGGAAAAGCAGAAACAAGGGATAACTCATATTTTCCCCTCAACTTGCCATTATTCTAGAATTTTAGGCAGGAAAATATGTTCTTTTATACATCACAGATAAGGCTATATATGCACTTTAATTTTTGGAGTGCACTTTTCTCCTACTCTTAAATAGAATACTATTCTTTTGAATTCTTTCTTTCCTTCTCATTTTTTAAGACCTTTAGCCGAGAAAGGTCTAGAATATCACCTGTAGTTCTCATTTTGCTGAGAAAGTTCTGGTATTTGATTTCATTCTGTTTCAAGTATCTAGGAATAGTTTTAAACCTCAAATTTGGTAATGGAACTTCCTCATCTAGGGAGGTCAGGCAAGAAAGAAATTGAACATTTTATTCATTATATCAATAAAATTTAAAAAGTTTGAAAGAGCCAAGCATTCAAAGGAATGTGAATCACTTAGATCTTTTATACATTATGGGTGGAAGTATACATTTGTACAACTACTTGGGAAAAGAAGCTGGCATTGTCTTCTAAAGCTGAATATTCACAGTGCATATAAGATGTGTTGTTTTAATTTTAATTGATTAATTAATTAATTATATGAGTGTAGCCATGTCAGTGAGATGATAGTGGTGATTCACATAACAAGGGTTATAATTAATTCCACTCTATCCACTTGAAGCCAAACTATTCTTAGAATTCCAGGGTACTTGAGCACCCAAGTGGGCATCCTTTGATAAGGCAGCATACCAGGCCAAGGCAAAACTAGAAGAGCTATAGAGAATGATTTGTTTTTGTTTTTCTTTCGTTTTTTTTTTTTAAGATTTTATTTATTTGACAGAGAGATAGCACGAGTAAGCAGAGCGGCAGGCAGAGGGAGAGAGAGAGAAGCAGGTCCTCTGCTGAGCAGGGAGCCTGATGCAGGGCTCGATCCCAGGACCCTGGAATCATGACCTGGGCCAAAGGCAGCTGCTTAACCAACTGAGCCACCAAGGTGCCCCGAGAAAGACTTGTTTTGATAAGAACGCTATATATTTAGAAAAGTGCATGGTTCATAGTCTTTTATCAATGACGTTATGAAGCAAAACAAAAAGAAAGTAGTAATGATTATTCAACAGTGGCTGCTCAATGTACAGATTTTTAGTCATAACTAAGAAAAAAATGGGAGACACATCAAATGGATAGTTTTCTGTTTTGTACATTCGGGAAAATATGAGTTTCTTTTAGACACACAGGAAAGATATGTCTTCATCACAGAATTCAAGGATAATGATCTACAAATTCTTGTCAGGAAAGTTTAAACGATTTTAAATAGTCATACTCGACATGTAAGCTAACATAAATAATTAGGTACAAAGAAAGTTAGCTTTTGTAAAGGGAAATTATAAGACAAGTAGAAAAACGTGTAGAATTATTAACTTAAAAAATTCCACAAATTTGTAGCCAAGTTCCTCACAAATAGTAATTGGAAAGACAAAAAGAATTGTGACTGGGAAAGTGGGAGGTGTTTGTTTTTAACAATAGCTGTTCCTTATTGAACATCTATTAATGTCAGGGACTAGACTTGGACTCTGCAAGTTATTTCTTCTAATTCTCACAACAGGCAGCTGTCAATAAGCAAGTTATTATTGATCCCATTTAACATAGAAGGAAACACAGGCCAAGAGGGCTTAAGTGAGTTTCTAAGTTTTCACAGCTTGTGAGTGACAGAGTTGGGATTCTGAGCCCAGATCTGCCTGATTCTAAACTCACATTTCCTTCCCTTAAAGCTAACCTGTATAAGTAGTAGCCATACTGAATGAATGAAGAATGGATCCTGAGATGTTTTAGGTCTCATATCCACGCCCTCTTCAAAGCTGGTTCTTCTGAACAGAACACGGGCTTCCAGCCCTAGCTCTACTGTCTATAGCACTGGCAAGTGACCCATTGGGCTTCTCCTTGACCAACTGGGCATCGAGCAGTGCAAAAGCAAATCCCTCCACAAAGCTGGGAGAGTCATGCTGTGGGCTACTCCTGCATGCTGGGGGGTACACATTCACTGGGTCCTGCGGCCCGGCCTAAGAAAAGTGAGGGGTGGAGAGACAAATGAAGCAGCTCAGTACCTGCTACTACTAAACAAAGCTATGTCCATATTAAGTTAATAGTCGGAACTAAAAAATGTTATTGTTATTACATTATCATCACCATTATTATTAGCTGGGTAACTCTTAGCAATTTACATTAACCCCTCTTGGACTCAGTTTCCTAGTCCTTAAAATAAGGTTGACACTACTGGAATGATCTAAGACTGCCATGGTGATTATATTACAAGATAAATTAATTTTAATACCCTGGCAAATCTCTCTTTAAGTGTTAGTAGGACAGGAGAGATAAGTTATTTTTTCCCTTTGATGTGATTAAAGTGAGATTATAATTATCTTGCAGATATTGGCTCCAGTGTATTTTATTTCTCTGCATTTCTACCAGCTGCCTAACAAACTAGCTTTCCCAGCCTTCTCATTCCCTGTATATAACAGTCTGTTTAAACTAGTGCTGGTAGAATTCCTTTTCCATTTTTTCTTATAATTTAGATCTACATTCAAGATCCATTCCTGGTCCCTTCTTTCCTTCATTAATACCTTTGATTACTCAAGTCCTCACAAATCTCTCCCTCTACAACAGTTTTGTATGGTATTGACCAGTTTCCCATTTTTTGTATTCCTTAATGTTATCTTATTAGCTAAGTTATAAATTCTTTAAAAGCAAAGACTCTCTTATACATCTTAGTACTTACAGAAGCATCTAGCCCAGTGCCTTACAAAAAGTAGTTCAATAAATAATTACTGATGGATAAACTCAAGTAAGTTATCTGTGAAACCAGTCATTAATTCTTGTCACCAGAACTCAAAGAAAGCTCTAGAAATTTGAATACCATAGTTTTAGAACCATATAAAATGTGGCACTGTTTTATGTGTTAAAAAAAATACAGACTGAAAACTCATTAAAAATCCAGAAAAGAAGGGCTCCTTGGCAGGCTTAGTCAGTAGAACATGTGACTCTTGATTTTGGAGTTGTGGATTCAAGCCCCAAGTTGGACATGGAGCCTACTTTTAAAAATAATACATAAATAAAATAAAATCCAGAAAAGATTAGCTTGTGAGAGAGAAATTCATGATAAGTTATTTAACTGAAAATATTATTTTGGAGGAAGACCTCACATTTTTTTGTGCTGACATTGCCTTACTAGGAAATGTCAATAGGGCCCTCTGCCAGAAGGGACATTGGGCTCAAAGGTCAGCTATGTTCTGATAATTAGACTAACGCTGTAAAAGATTGTACACAAATTGCAACTCATTATATTACTATTTCCAGACAATTGGGATGAAATGTATCGGTGTAAAATACACATTAAAATAAATAAATAAAGCCTCGTTGACTAGAATATAAAACCAAGTTTTTAAAAAAATGACACATTTTCCTGATGATTGGCGAGGATACATTAGAAAGAATTTTTTATACAGTATATATTTTTTAATTATTATTGTTTCAACTGTCCTCTTTATTGACACTATTGAACCAAGAATAAAAGAAAGGTGAACATCGAGTATGTGGGTGATAGGAAATGGAAGTAGAAGATGAATCATGTATCTTAGGTAAACCTCCTTGTCTTGAGTTTCCAGACACTGGTCTCTTTTTGAAATGAAAATAAATACCTTCTTCCTTAGAAATATGACAAGAGAGTGTTCAGATGACCTACTACCCTTGTGAACAAATGCATTATAATAATACAGGGTTTTACTAATTTCCCCTTATTATTCTAATGCAGAATAAATGCCAGTTGAACATTCCCCTATCCCTCTCCAGCTATAGACATATATATTACACTGATAACAAGATGTGGGAAGACAGCTTTTTAAATAGATTTTTAAAACTTAATTTCTTAAAATAATATAGTCTAGGGGCTTGTCTTAGAGGCCCATGTGGGTAGGTGAGAATCTGTCAACACAGTGTCTGTTCTCAGCATTTTTCCTAAGGGCAACATGCTATTTTGTTTTCCCATGTAATTATTTTTGCTTGTCTTTTTCTGCTTGTGTACTTTAAGTTCATTTAGAACTTTGAAGATGGAAAAGTATGACTGTTTAGATTCTCTTAAAATATAAAATAGTCTTAGTGATAAAGACTATGAATTCTCTTTAATAAACATCTGCTTATAGCCGAATGAAGGGGTGTTTAGCACAGAATGCGGTATTCAGCGAATAAAGCAATTTATCTAAGAAATACTTCTTCCCTTGTTGCATTTAGCCTCTTGCCAGCTTGGTGTATCTCTGTTGCCTATTTGTCCTTTGTTACTGTCAAGACAGCAGATTTCTATCTGGAGCAGATGGTGTAACTGCCATTGTTCTAGTGCTTAAAATTCATTCTGCTGCAGGAAATTCTTATCATTAAACCTCTAATTTAGCAATATTAACAAATTGAAATTATGGTCTGTTCTGTCCAGGATGTCTGGCCTTTATTAGATAGCTGAGCAATATATATATAGTGAAAAATGTACCAGAAAGCTTATTTGATTATTTCTTGACAAATCAGTGGGAAGCTTTATTTCAATAAGTTAGTATATAATATCATGGTGAGTAAATGCTATAAGATGTTAGTCAGTCATTAGTTGTGTAGGGGTTTATCATTGATTTTCCTTGTTTTCTTTACTAATAGCTCCATAATTTATACCAAAAGCAATTAAAAATCACAATATGTGTCTTGCTGCTTTTTGAATAGAGTATTTAAATTTAAACCTATTTTTAAACTTCCAATTTGGGCCTTTTTGTCCATAGCTCCTAATAGCACCCCACCTATCTTACCCCACCTAGAAAGCCATCAGATTTCCTATTTTACCTCCAAGAAAGAATAAGAGAGAACGACATTTTATTTTCTCTCTCAGTCATATTTTCAATATTGGAATGATTAAAACGAGACCCCCCCAAAAAAAGTTTTGTGTTCAACTTTAGCGTTACAGAGTAAAAACGAAGGCAACAAATATTTTGTGGAAATATTTGTAATAATTTTAGACAAATGACACATACATACATGTATTCAGTAAATAGAATTCTACAACATGTCATAGGTTTTCCATGGTTACTACTTTAGAAATAATTTCAGTCCGTATTATTGGGTAAATTGTAGCCAGCATCCCATGGTTGGACGTTTGTGCAATCACCGATGTAATGACTCTAATTAATTGAACACATGTTGATCCAGTTAACTCTTGTTAGGGTGACCATACATTCCAGTCTGCTCAGGAGAGTCACAGTTTACACTTACTGGATAAATGTCCATAATACTTTCTTTGAGTCTCAGAAGTGTCCCAGTTGGGATATTAAGTTAGATGCTTATTCTTACTCTCATGCACCCATATAAACCGAAGGAGTTATATGCTGACACGTAAAAGAGCTATAAGCAAATGTCCCTTACCCAGAGGAGCATGCAAACTTATTAGTGACCCAAGAGATTCATATGAAACCACTGTAAAATAACACATACATCTTCGAACTTAAATTCTAAATTTGTGATGCAAGTGGGAAGCACCATGGGAATTCAGAGAAGAGATACAGGGAGGGATGTGGACTAGAGTAGTTAAGTCTGATTTAAGGAGTTGTTCTACTCTAGGGCCTTGCAGGCATGATGTCACGTGGACAGAGTTCTAGGGATGAAAATTAAACTCACAGTTGATCAGCTGAACAGTGGAAATGACTGAATGAATACAAAGAATGGTATAGTAGAAAAAATAATCAGTAGGAATTTAGAAATTCTGGTCTCTCGCCCTGGCTCTGCCACTGGCCAACTTTATGTTGTTGAGGAAATTATTTTCTCCCTTTGGCTTTAGTTCCTTCATCTGTAAAAAGAGGGAGTGAACTGGATTCATTCAGCAGTTTTATTTATTGTGAGACTACTCTGGGCAAGGCTCTCCACTAAGGCCTATGCAGATGATCTCTAAAATTCCCTTCCTGCTCTAACTTCTGCTGCAATCACTTCCATCACCCTTGCTTCCCCTGACCTAGTTCTAGTCAGTTAGGGATCACTCCCTTGGTTGTCAAAAAAGAACACTGCCTGCAGGTAAGTCAACCCCACCCAGCAAATATTTGTTCTGTTAAATTGCCTGGAAACTCTTCCTGGCAAGTGTCCTTTATTTTCTCATTGGCTTAGAACCATGTTTTCATTCTCTGTGATAATGACACCACCCCCAGAACGTAGGAGGCCCATGGGGAGAAGCTGCTAGGGCATATTTTCTGAGTTTGAAAACCACCGTTTATGCTTCAGGTGACGGAGGCTACAACCCATTCAGCTGGGAAACAAGGCTACTGAGCCCTGGTCTCTGTCATCACTTTTCACAATCAAGGTCTGTTTTCCTATCTCTCTATCATCCTGATCTCAGGAAGCTTGCTCTTGTTCCCTCCTGTGAATCACCTAACAGGTGAGTTCATGCTTTCTGGAGTGAAGTTGTAGCAACTGAACAAGGAGCTCTACCAACTCAAAGAAGCCGAGATACCTTCTGTGAATCCAGCTGGTTCAAGGCTGCAAGCCCACTTCCCTTGGCAGGTTTTCCTATTGCAAGGAGTGGGGAAAGTAGCCCTAAACCATCAGAATGGATTATACATCACATTTGCTAATGCACACGGACACTCCACTCCATTAACTGGAGAAGTTGGAGATAGATCTAACCTGAAAGGAATCCGAGGAGCGAGAGAAAATTGATTTTTCTGGTCTAATATTTATTCTGTACTTTAGAATTGTGGTATGCTTAAAAGTAATTGTGTTTATCAATAAAGAAGTCTGGGCCTTCTTAATAACGCAGATACAAAACAAAAGATTGAATATAAATCATGTTTAAATTGATACTTAGTTCATTTACCTTTGTCACATCATAAAACAGATTTTTTTTTGTTAGAAGTGCCAAGATATATTTAAATCCAGCTGCAAGTCCATCTGACTCATGTTTGCTATCAGTATTGATAGTGGTGGTCATGGTCGTAGTGATTGGGGATGAGATGGAGAAAAGTCAAGATTTTGTATAGAAGTGTTGAATGAAAAGTAGGAGTGATGGAAAAAATCAGAGCTAAAGTAGATTTTCACTTGTAAGTAAACGATGCAAGGAAACCAAATTATTGAAATTTAGATCCAAGGGTATTTATCATCTCCATATCGCACTTTTACAACCAGAGTGATGGTCAATGTTGCCAAAAGGGGTTTGCTCTTACTTTTCATGTGATTATGCATGAGAAGGGAAACGGAGGTCCTTTCCGGAAAAGTATTTTTGGTACCTTTCACTAACAAGAAAAAAAGTGAATTCCATGCACTAAGAAATTTCTAACTTTCCACAGTCACATTAAAATTTTTAAATTTACAAAGTGTATTTGTTTTCAGAATTACATACTGCTGTACATTTAAATCTGTAAATGTACTGAGGCAACTATATAAAGCATTAAATTAGAGATATGAACAGCTGAATACTAACTGAAAAGAGCTGAAAATAGAGTTGCAAGTAAATCATTGAGAATCTGTCTTTTCAAATATACTGCATGTGAATTTGAAATCAGTCTGTTTTATTCTGTCAGTCATATTAGACTCTTCTACCCCCTCAACTGATAAAGCACTTAAATCTTCAAAGCTTCTGACTGAAAGGGGGAATAGGACAAGGAAACATGAAAATCATATGGAATGATATGGAATCAATCAACAATGTGCTGAAATATTAACTTGCTGATATCCCTAAGCGTGTGTTTAAAATAAGGCCAAATTTGAAAGTAGATTATTTCTTTGGAAAATGGGTTTAATTATTTCTGGGTGTAGAAGCAAACACAATTCAAACCTCTACCTCATTTTTTGTGATTGTGTGTGTGTGTGTGTGTGTGTGTGTGTGTGTGTGTGTACGTGTGTGTTTAATCATTGTTCTGGCAAAATAAGAGAATGATCCAAATTCTAGGCCTTATTCCAAAACTTCTGGAGATTGAAGACACCTTACAAGGTGTCTTACAAGCATAAGACAAGAGAGGGAAAATGGAGATGCTAGCTCACATTGATATCTGGTGAGGGTAACCAGCCCTAGGAAACACAAAAAGCCAGAACTTAGAGCAAGGCAAACTTGTTTTTAAATAGGCAGAGGAGAGACTTCATTTTTCGCAGTGAACAAACCCAGGACTGGCTAAGGGACAGTGTATGTAAGAACAAAAAGAAGGCTGAACTGAGGCCAGAGGGACAGTGGGCCTTCCCTGTCTTCCTGATGAGATATGGACATTTTCTGGGACAGAAAGAATAGTAAGAAGATAGGTCTGCACCTGTGGTGTTTCAGGACAACCTACTGGGCTCTGTAACAAAGTTATAGATTACTTTGTCTTTTAATGTAGAAAGAAATGACTGATTAGATGGAATATTTCACTGATTTTCCTAAACAAACCTATTAATAAAATTTCAGAAACAAGGAATGCCTTCTCAGGTGAGCTAATGTGAACCCACTTATTCCCTGAACCATTTATGGAGAGCAAGTTGACAGAGGGCAACAGAGTAGCCTGAGAGTTTACCACAGTATTGAAATTCATAATATAGAGTCAAAGATTGTCAGTCTTTTTTTTTTTTAAAGATTTTATTTATTTATATGACAGAGAGAGATTACAAGTAGGCAGAGAGAGAGAGGAGGAAGCAGGCTCCCTGCTGAGCAGAGAGCCTGATGTGGGCCTCGATCCCAGGACCCTGAGATCGTGACCTGAGCCAAAGGCAGAGGCTCTAATCCACTGAACCACCCAGGAGCCCGAGTCTTAATACTTTAAAATAGGCGTTTTCACAGCATTTCTTGCTATCTATTTTTGAAATGCAGAGGCATGAGATGTTACATTCTCAGGGCCTTTAGGGTAGTAAACATACAGATCGAATATGTTGTAAATGGAATCCTCCTACTTTAAAAGCGATCATTTGTAATACGGTTTTGACCATTATGTAATACTATCTTATTATATTATGTAGTATGTCAACCGTTTCAATAATATTCTAAGGGAAGAATGAATACCCTTACTGGTCTTTAATATTTTTCATTTTGCTTTTACTTGAGCAGCTCCATAAGTGGATGTTTATTTGGTGCATTACTTTTATTATGAAAAGAACCATAAGTGGCTTCTCTTATTATAAAAGTAGTTCTATAAATATTTTGATCAAATTTTTGCTGATTTCTGTTAGTGTGATAAAAACAATGTGAAATAAACATCTTAAATGACATTTACTGATTAGATTGCAAACGGTAAAGTCCATTTACAAATTCTTTGAGGAATTTTATTTTTTAAAGGAAAACCACGATCAGAATATGGACATGTTCATTAGGGGGCTCCTAGCCTTTTTCAGAAGGTTGTATTCTGCCACAGGGTAAAGAATCCTGGTTTGTTCCAGTGATATTCTCAATCTGAAATCTAGGAGGCAGGTGCTCACTTGTCCTCCTCCATGCTTGACAAATACAGGGAGGAGGCCATAGTGGCAACTGTCACCATGATTGATTTCGTTGGGATAGAAGATTGACGAACTGGCTGTAATCAATGCACTGAGGACTTCCTCAGAACAGTGAACCTGTTACATTGAAACTCTGCAAGGGAGAACAAAGCAGCAATGTTTTCAAACTTAAAGATTTTGAAATGCAAGATACTTTTCTCATGTTATCTCTTCTACACAACACAACGTTTAAGCCACATGTCGTTCACAGAGTATAATATTGCAATGATAAATGTACATGCAACATATGAAAGTAGTGATAATATCTGAGAGTATTTTAATTTTGTACTGAACCTTGCATAAAGCTACTCGTACAGTTATAAGTAGATGTAAGAAGATTCATATGTGATCAGCATATTTTGCAAACTTCCTGTCCTTGAATTTGAAGTGTGTTGCAGGTGAAGCTCAAGCCAGGGGAAAGATAGAACTCTATGACTCTCAAAACTGATGTGAAGTGATGGTGGTATACCATAAGAGTAAAATAATACCAATTATAAAGTAAATATAATCATAATTAAAATATAAAATTATCATTCATTTCTTTATTCAATAAATATTTATGTAATACCTAATATCTGCAAGGCATTTTCCACATATAATCTATTCTTAATGAAAATCATCTCAGCAAGCTAGTAAGGGAGATAGTATTATCTTCAACTGACTGTTGGCCTTGCATCCCTGAACCATGGAAAGTAGGATTGGATGTTGTTCCTCTCTATGTTTCTGTTTATGTGTTGTTTACACCTGCTTTGATTGAAAAGGCTCAACACATTTCTAGTATTAGGAATGATTATTGAGTAGGAATAATCAAGGGAAATTTCCTACATGACATGGACCCATAGCTAGAGTGAAGTACCCAGATGGGCCATTAGGAAGAGGAACAGTAGAGACTTTGTTAAGCACGTCCAATCATTTGCAAGACTACAGGTAGAATTTCATCCCCATTTTGATTTTAGGACACTCCAAATGCTCTAATCTCATTCTGCACAGGAGGTAAGTATTACAGCGTTCCCAAGCTGTGCCAGGTCACAGTGAAGCCTGAGAGCAAATGCATAACAGCTGCAGTTTTGATAATAAATTACACACACTTTAAAAATTATTGAAACTCATTTTGAATTTGATATCCAATGCCATTTTGAATCTTATATTCAATGCCATCACACAAATAGCCATTGGAGACTTCATGGATGCAAGTCTCTATGCTAAATGCATTGAACACAGAAGCATATTGTGTGCATTCAAGTGCTTTACAGTCTGAGGATTGTGATCTCCTCACCCCTTTGCAAAAGCGGGATTCTTCTACCTTACCCATTTGAGTTATATCATCTTTTGTTTTGTTTTTGCTTTTTGTTTCTTCTTGATCCTTAACTCAAAACATTAAGTGTTCATTGGTAGTAGATTTTCCACTTAAGCATATGCTACCTGACTACATTGGCATATAAAATTTACAAATGGACTCGGATATTTTCTCTTAACATAAAACTATTTTCTGCTTTTGTTGAGTCTTTGTATTTAAGAACATGAAATCAGGGCCCTTGTACTCTGTTGGAGGCCCCTCTGATGGAGTATATTCTCATTTAAAGGTGAAGGACTAATTCTGTGAAATGCTGAAAATGGTTTCCTGACTAGCTCTTATACTAAAGGGTTTTTTCCTAATTGATTAGCTTTTCAAATTAAAAAAAACCATTTTCATTCCAGACTAGGCTAGATGCAAGTGGTCATCCATGTAAGATCAACAAGGGAAAAGTTAATTTTCTTTCCATAATTACTTTCGACGTTCTACTTTTTTTTCCTCAGTAAAGTTCAAATTGCTCCTGAGAGCAGGGAAGTATGACTATATTTCCCAGCAGATGATAATGAGGAAAGATCATTGAGAAAGGATATTATGACACTCCATCAGGATGTGCTTTTAATTCAGGCAATGATAAAATAAGCTGTGTTAATTTCTATACATCCTTGAAAATATCTAGTCTGCATTTTCATAGTTTAGTTCTCATTACTGTACCTTACATGAAAAAAGATGCAATTAAAGCAGAGAAAAGTGAGTTGCTTATGTTATGACTGAGGGTTTTTTATTAATACTATGTGATATCTATATCAAAACTTTTTAAAAACCTAAACAAATGTCTTATTTTGAAACTCTTGTGGGAATATACAATTTAGCATTTTATGCATAACGTGGGTAGATGTCATTCAGAACAATAAATGGGACATATTTTTTACGTATACTTTCATTTATATTCTATGGATTTACTTATGTTTTTGTTTTTTGTGTTGTGTATAGGATTGCTATATACATTTTTTAGCTTCGGAGTTTCTTTAGAAAAGTGTATGGTGTTGTAGGGTATTGGACCATATTAGTTTTATGAAATTAAAAAAATCCAACCATCTTAACAAATATGGCATATGTGTCAATCTTAAAAATAAAATAGCCAGTTATTTTACCAGGAAAATGAGTTTATTTGGGAATAGCAGAGGAGTTGCAATTCAGGACAGGCAAACTATAGCAAACCATTGGCAAGTCCAAAGAGACAAAAGGAAAGTCAGCTTTTTTAAGTTTTAGGAGGAAGTTGGGGAGGGCTCTTTTATTTTAATTTTTTATTATTATTTAACTTCAATTTAGTTAACATATAGTGTATCATTAGTTTCAGGGATAGAATTTAGTGATTCGTCAGTTGCATATAACACCCAGTGCTCATTCCACCAAGTGCCCACCTTAAAGCCCATCACCCAATTACCCTATCCCCGCCCACACACACCCTCCAGCAACCCTCCATTTGTTCTCTGTAGTTAAGAGTCTCCTACGGTTTGCCTCCCCCTCTGTTTTCATCTTATTTTATTTTTCCTTCACTTCCCCTATGTTCGTGTGTTTTGTTTCTTAAAGTCCACCTCTGAGTGAAATCATATGGTATTTGTCTTTCTCTGACTGACTTATGTCACTTAGCATAATACCCTTTAGTTCCATCCATGTCGTTGCAAATGGCGAGATTTCGTTCTTTTTGCTGGCTGGCTGAGTAATATTATTTTTATATATGTATCTCACCTCTTTATCCATCCATCTGCTGATGAACATCTGGGGTCTTTCCATAGTTTGGCTATTGTGGACATTGCGGCTATAAACATTCGGGTGCAGGTGCCCCTTTGAGTCACTGTTTTTGTATCCTATGGGTAGATACCTAGGAGTACAATTGCTGGGTCAGAAGGTAGCTCTATTTTTAACTTCTTGAGGAACGCTCCACACTGTTTTTCCAGAGTGGCTGCACCAGTTTGCATTCCCACCAACAGTGTAAGAGGGTTCCCCTTTCTGGGAAGGGCTGTTTTAAACAAAAGTGAATTGAAGAAGAATAAGAGCTTGAGGTTGTGTCGGTTTCTCAATGCGGACGAGTGGTGGATAGTGCATTGTGGCTGGGGCAGGGAGGGATCTTCCTTCTTTTTCTTAAACCAGGAGATGAAATTCCCATGTGAAAATATCCTCCCTCATGAAGATAATTCTCTTTCTATTCTTCTGCTGGTTAGGCAGACTGCAACAAGTGGCACATGCCTAAAAGCTCCCTTCAGGGCTTTCTGACTCCATTTTAAATGAGATTTCTTTTATTTCCTTTATTTTCACAGTAGGGTTTTGTACAGGCCTTGGGCATTGTTGGCATCTGCGGACTTAAGTGTCAAAATCAGTCCCTTCCCCATTTCTACATTTCTTATTTCAGCTTTTTTCCCTGTGCTATCTTCATTCTCTTAGGCTGCCCCCCTGTCAAGGAATGTCGTTCTTATCTCTAGAGATCCTTCCTTACAGATGATCATCCAGGGGAATTGTGAATGTTTTCCCTTAATTTCCACCTTGGAAAAATTGTGAAGGACTATAACTGCATACTAGGATCATTAGTGTGACCAAAAGTCTAAGGTACTATTATAGACCCACACCAATAGAGGATGCCCCCTCTGGTTGGGGGAGGGAGCTGCAATAGAACCATAGAGGGTGAGGAAAGATTTCCCCAAAGGAGTTCCTGGCTGGCTCAGTAGGTAGAGCATGTGACTCTTGGTCTTGGACTTTTGAGTCTGAGCCCCACTTTGCATGTAGAGCTTACTTTAAAAAAAAATGAAAATAAAAATAAAAAAGAAGAGTTCCCCAAAAGAAGAAAGACACTGGTAATAAAAAAGGTAGGAGAAAATACTGGAAAGATAAAAACAACTGATGTCTGCTATATTATCCAATAACAAAATTATACACACACAAACACACACACACATATATTAGTATATAATAATAACATATATGTGTGGCATATATGTACATCTACATACACACATACGTACATATATGTATCTCCCTTTAGATTATCGATAGATTTTTTTTTAAGATTTTATTTGTTTATTCATGAGAGACACAGAGAGAAAGAGAGAGAGAGGCAGAGGGAGAAGCAAGCTCCCCAGTGGGTAGGGAGCCTGATGCGGGGCTCCATCCCAGGACCCCGGGATCATGACCTGAGCCAAAGTCAGGTGCTCAACCATCTGAGCCACCCAGGCACCCAGATTATCAGTAGATTTTTATAGCCATGTTCATATAGATCCTAAATGCTTTCTGTTAATATTATTTCTGTTTTTTAATTGAGGTATAATTGCAAATTCGTCTTTTCTGGAAAGATTTCTTAAATCGTTCATTAATTTTCAGTTTACTACTGACACACACATTTGGTTTTTTGGTTAACAATTTTAGCCCACAACAATGATTTGATCATTGACTCCCAACTTCTGCATTTTACTCAATAGGTGCGTAAATCACGAAAAAAAAATTTGACAATGAATTTTGCAAAACAGAACCCATTCTCTAAGGAAATAGAAACTAGAAGACATGGGTTTGTTTGTTTTTTTTAAAGAAGAACCAATAATATGATTAATGAGGTGAATGTGAAGTTCGTGATGACATTACTTTTGCTTCCTTTCTGGTTCATAATTTTCTAATGTTCTAGAAGTGAGGTTTCTGGATAAATGAGGTTTTGCAGTTTACAGAGCGTCTAAAAAATGTTTCAGTGGGGGCACCTGGGTGGCTCAGTGGGTTAAGCCTCTGCCTTCGGCTCAGGTCATGATCTCAGGGTCCTGGGATCGAGCCCCATGATAAGCTCCACTCTCAGCAGGGAGCCTGCTTCCCCCTCTACCTCTGCCTGCTTCTCTCCCTACTTGTGATCTCTCTCTCTCTCTCTCTCTTTCTCTGTCAAATAAATAAATAAAATCTTTTTAAAAAAATGTTTCAGTGTTCACAAGAGTCCTAGAAGCTAGGTTACTGATCTATGTCTTAGAAATGGATGGAGCAATATTGATTTTTTTGTAGACTCTGTTTTGTCTTTAATGTACAAGCTGGTGTTTTTATGCACCCTTCTCACTGCTGTAATGCTTTGTTAGCCTTCATATACTATTCATTAACAGCTCGATTTTTTAAAAAATGAAAATATGAACCACAGTTAAGTTGGATGATTTAACCTAGATAGTTCAAAGTGGGAGAGAGCCTTTGAGCTTTGAGTTTCTGTCCTCTCTGCAAAACCAAAATTCATCAGGTTTAACAGGATAATGCTCTCAGTGTGAAATAACTTTGCTAAGAAATTATGAAAGTACAAGTTAATTAGAATACCAGAGCTACTTACTTGGGCTGACAGTTATTAATTACATGTTCTCGGGCTGGCTTAATTTCAGACAATTTGCTGTGAAATAAAACAAAAAAAGTTCCTGTTAGTTTTTAGTCTTGCAGAAAAAAACAATCCCTCAGAGCACGAACAGAGAAATAATTGCTCTATAAGGTATAAAGAAAGCAGAATTTAGATTTAAGTTTCTGGGCCAATGTTTTGGGAGGTTTATTCCCTTTGCTATATATTTCAAACTCCAATTGGAGTTAGTGGACCAGTTTGGGAGCTCGTGTGCCTGCCTAAGTGAATAGCGGATTGTTCAAATATTGGTGTAGCTAGTGAAGATGAGTATGAGTTTGCCTTGTTTTCGCTAATAGATACATTTCTAAGAAGTTGTGTATAATGAATTTTTCCCAAGTGAGTCATATTTTAAGTGTGTGGTAAAGAGCCTCATCAGCCTCCTAGATTCACATTAGGAGGATTACTAGACCTACTGCATTGTTGCCCTCACATTTTAATCACATAAGCATCTTATTCTTGCAACTGAGATATGTCACTCCTATTTAATGGTTTATTAACTTGGCATATCACCGCTTTATGGGATCTGAAGGTTTTGGTACTTGAGTGTCTGTTAATAAGAGTTACATGCTTCTGCTAATAAAATAAGTACTGCTAGAAGCTTTGAGGTAATTATCTTCTCAGAATTGAAAGTATTAAAAATTGGTGGCAACATACTGTGGAAATAAATGAAAAGTGAGAGCATGCTAAATAAGGTCTTAGTTCTCAATGCCGAATTTCTTAACTGCACTTAGTCTAAGCTGTGATGTAAATGGCTGAGAGCCTCAAGATATGGGCTAGACATACAATAAGGAGATAGATCAGCCGAAAATGGTGGCTCAAATAATCCCCGAGGTGGATTCTCTGAGGAAAGCATTTCCGGAGGAGAGAACCAGAATACAGCAATTTTCAGGAAGGGACTATATGGGTAACTAGAGAGGAAAGGCACATGAAAATAGCCCATAAAGAAAGTGTAAGAAAAGGGAGTGCTTCTTCTGTTGTTTTGGTGACAATAGTCCCTGTTCTTTGGAATGCTGAAAAGCCACTTAACGGTTACAAAAGAGAAGGAAAGAAGTATGAGGAAGCTCAGGAAAAAATAGAGGAAAAGAAACATAAATATCTGGTAGTGAGAGGAATGGAAAACAGGAAAGAAAGAAAATAGATACATTAAGGCTCAAGTAGGGAAACAAGCTGCTTCAATAGGAAACTGGGCATAAAGGGCAGAGTGAAAGGGAGAATTAAAGAGAGAGTTTTAGGGAAATCTTGAAGAACTAACTAAAATCAGACAGCCAAGTTGTTGAACACAGTTGAAAGTATGTACATACACTGGGTGTAGTATAAGAATAGAAAAGAGAGGATTGTAAAAATGGAAAAGGTTATGGTGATTTATGCAAGTTCAGGGCAATAAACAAGATTTAAAAGCAAAGAAAACATTTTCATGAAGAGGATCAGAATACGGACCATTTCTGAAAGACCTATAGTCATTCACCAGATATAGTTACTAAAACAAACATAGAGGAGTTATTAAAAACATAGGAAATCTAGAAGGGATGATGGATTATTGTGGATGAGATAGAAAACAGAAAAAAAGAAAATCAGGTTTGGGAATATTATGCACATCACAAGATGAGATTGCCTCTTTTCTACAATCGAAAGTTCTAAGGGGTTTTATACTTGTTAAAAAAAGAATTCTAGAAAACAGAAGAGAATTCATGTATGTCGTTCATGTTTTCCGAGTAACTGCGGTTCATATTCGAAGCATTAAGAAAGTGTTAAAAACGAAACTGAATAAATTTGGAGATCTCATTGCTTTTATTCAAGAATTCAATATATATTCGGACAGCAACCTGTCTAGCAAATAGAAAGGACCTCAGAGGAGCTGTACAAAATGAAAGGCTTTTACAGGTGGAGGTGGGCAGGAAAGGAAGTTTCTAACAAAGAGTGGATTGTTTTAGGCAAGGTCACCTTCCTTTGGGCATGGAAGGGGTCTATGGCAGATTACCTCGCTAGTGCTGCCCCGGTAATTCCAGATTGACTGGTTAAAGGTTATATTCCTGAGAGAGGCTTGAAACTGCAATGGGGTTAGGTATTATGTCTCAACTTGGTGATATGGGCTAAGCCCAAGTGACTCCATTTAGATCCAGTTGTCTCTTTTCTAGCAATCCATAGTGCCTCATACACTTTCAAATGCCTAGGAGATTTTTATCAAATTCAGGTTTTTTCAATAGAGTTTAAATGCTATGCAAAAAAATATTAACAACTTGGAGCACATTTTGTCATCTTTGTCTACTGGTCAACAAGTCAAACAGTAGTTTTTATTCTTGTGGGTTTTTCCTTGAATATTAATTTATTTTTATAATTCCTGATGCAATATGATACAGCAGTATTTCTTCTAGTACAGAGAAATGTAGTCAGTATTTATCCTACTGTTAATTACATTGTTCTCTGAAAGAATGCTTCGTTTATTGTGGGTGAGGAAGGGGGGCTGAGTGGGGGGAGGGGAGAGGGGACAGCATCAGCAAGGCTTTTCACTGTTGCTATAGGGACCCGAGGAAAGTAAAAGTCGTCTTTAGTCCTTCTTTTCTGTGTTTTAAAGAATGTCCACACAATATCACCATTCAGTTATTTCCTCATTGAAGGACAGGTGAGAAGTAGGAAATTCGATTTTATACGGAGTGGCTCTGTAATTTTGCATGACTTACTATGAAATGGAGGTAGCACATGCCTGACATGTCAGTCTATTTTGGCAGATCTGGAGACTGAGGACAAAATGGATGGCATAGATATCTAAGTTCACTAAATTTAATGTCAGTCATTAATCTATCACAAAATACCATATAAACAACTAAGGAATGTTTACTAAACAGGAATGAAAGGAAAATCCTAAAGTCCAATTTGCATATCATTTACAAGGTGGAAGAGACCCCAGGTGGTACTCATTTGAGAAGGATTGAGAAATCACTGGGTACACCATGAAGGTTGGTTTTTTAGTTCATTGTGACACATCATTCCGTGCTTAAAACCATTCAATCAATGAGTCTTATCTCAACTCCTTCCCATGACTTAAAACACCTTAATGACTGGGTTCCAGGCTTTTCTCTCTAGTCTGCTCTTACACCAATCATTCCCTATTCCCCTGCCACAGTGGGTCACACCCACTTTAAGCCATTTGCACTTGACATTCTCTCTGAACACCATTCTCCCAGAACTCAAATGACTAATCCTCTTCCTTCAAGTCTGAGGTTATATGTCACTGCCTGAAGCAGTTCAACCCTGACCACCCCATCCAAAGTACTCACCCCAACTTCTCATACTGGTCTGTTTTATTTTTTACAGAATTACTACTATATACAATTATCTTATTTGTTCACTTCCTAACTTTTTTCCTTGCCCCTATATTCTAAACTCCATGGTAGACAGGACCTTGTCTGTCTTGTTCACAGCTGTATCCCAAGCAACCAGTTTGCATGGTTTTTGAAATACAAATGTTAAGTAATAAAAACAGACCTCAGCCAGCTAACCAGTTAAGTCTTAGGTCTAGTTCAGGGTGGTGGAATTGGATAATGATGTAGGAACTCTTGAAAAGATTTCAAAGAACAGATACAAAGATGATCAAAGGCTTAAAAAACAAGACCTGTGAGGACGAGATAATGGTGATACCTGTTTATAAGCACTTTTGCATTTAACCTTTTACTAATAAATATGCAAATGTGTTATTATTATTCCTGTATCATAGGTATTGAAACTTCCATACAGAGAATTTAACTGACTTTTCCAAAGTCACATAATTATAAGTCACAATTCACATTTGTCCAAAGTCACATAATTATAAATCACAATTCACATTTTCTTAACCTCGTATCTAGTATCTTCTGTCCATGGCACCACATCTGGTTTCGTCTCCAGAGCAAAGAATTTAATTTGGATGTAATAAACAAAGACATTTCTTATTAGAGTTTATAAATTCCAATCAGAGTTCTCCTAGGTTGTTCCCAAATACCTTTGGAATTCACTTGGGATCGATATTCATCTGTCTGGTATGGTTTGGAAGTGGGGAACAAGTATGACTACAGAATAGAGTTGACTTAGGCACGGTCTCTAAGATCCTATAGTATTTTGACCAAGTTTCAACTTTCAAAATGAATCATTTCAAAAATATTTCACATTTAAAATTTGACCAAATGCAACTGCCTTTTGGGCTTTATATCACAAGTGGATTTGGCTCTAGGATGTGCTCATTGCATGGGCTGTGTATATTTTTATCCAATACCCAGAGCATGCAGTGTGAACATAATAGAGATTGAAAGACAGCCAGGAGGGTAAAATACAAATTCTTAAACGGTAATGTTATGCTTCACATAGACTTGTTAAACTCTCTATTTTTAGTTTTTTGTTTCTTTTGTTTTTAGGGTTTGTTTGGTTGGTTGGTTGGTGTTTTTTTTTTTTAACCAAACCTCCTTCTGAACTGTCAGTTCTACAACCTAGATTCCAAACATAACTGGAATCAGCATATACTTTTATAGTAGATTTATTATTCCTCTTTTATTTAGATTCGAATCTTCTTAAAATTTTATATGGTTAGTCAAAGTTAGTTTTCAGTAACAGGAGAATTCTTTTAATAGAATTATAAAAACACATTTGGAAGAACAAAATTATTATGATTTTTCATCATTTTATTAAAACTTCTTTTGCCAACACATTAGAAGCTCTCTATTTACAGTTGATAATTGAAATCTCTATAGTATCATTTTACCCCATGATAATATTGGTTAATGTATCATCTTGTATCATCAACTAACTGGACGTTTCTTTAACCCATTTATTTAGAATTTTCTATAATTCTCAATATTTTTACAATGAGAATCTATTACTTCAATAATTATGAATTGATCATGTCCTTCAGTTAAAAATAGACAAGAAAAATTTAGGGTATTAGAATAAATTAGCTTGACTTGAAGCTGTGTGATCTTTGCATAAAATTCCAAAATATAAATTTTACTTGCTCCAGTCCTGACTATATTCCTGATAGTTAGAAAATTGTTTCATTATTCTTATTTTGGCCCCTCCTTGCTTATATTAGAAAGCAAAGCTGAACTTAGACATCTAATAGCAAAATGAATAGTTACAATTACTTATTAGGAAACCTAATTCAAAAATAAATTTTCAAAATATTATAGGCTGAAGAAATATAACCGAAGTGCATTTGAGTGAACTTATAAATAGAATAGAGAGGGAAAACGTGTTTTTTAGAGAAAGAGAAATTTTAATAAGTGCTGACTAGAAATATTGGGGCATTTTCTCTAATATCAAACTGGAATTTAGGCTTTAATAGTTTTTTTAGAATGTCAGAATATATTCAACGCATTGTGTTTCTTCATGCCTGGCATATAGCAGGTCCTCAATAAGTATTTGTTGAAACAATAAATGAACCAACAAGTCTTATTTGAGCACCTGTTATGTGGAGGAGAAAAAACTACGACCCAGACAGAGTTTATGATCTAATATGGGAGAGAAGAAATATGAGGCAGATGACAAATGACCAAATGTGTGATAAGAATAAATGTGTCCTACAAGGTCAGAGGAAGGCCAGATCATTTCCCATCTGGGGAGGTTTTAGGGAGAAAAAGGGACTTGAGGGTCAGAGTTGGTAAAAATTAAGAGAGCAAAAAAAAAAAAAATTCATCATTCTGTATTCAAATACAAACACATGGACTTGCATGGCATCATATAAATGCTTGTTGAATGAATTAATAACGGTCTGCTCTGGAAAAGTAAACCCATTTAAATATAGCAATCTAAGAAACACACAATAAGAAGATTAGTGTAATTCCTGAATGTTCACAGTGCATACTATGATAAAATGCAAATGACTTTTTATTTTATTAACTCTTGAAATATTTCTACTACTATTACTGACCCCAATTCTCCATAAGAGGACAGAAGACTTAGGGCCCACCTGCCCCACACCCTTTCAACACTTATTAGCTACGTAATCCTGAGCCAGTGAATTAACATTCCTTACCTTCAGGTTTTCTTATTATAATATGTGACTAAGAATATTTTATCTATCTAAAGACAGTGCATTGAAAGAGAATCTATTGATCCAACTCATAATAAGTGAGAAGATAAATATAATTTTGAAAAATTTATGTGGAAAAACACACATGGAAGTTTTTGCTCTTTGTTTATCAGTTAAAACTAATAACTTACTGTAGCTAATTGCACATGAGATTCCAAAACCCCTAAATTAAAAATAATACATATATAAATAAATATATAAATACATATATATATATTTACTAACAGAACTCATGCACCTATTTAGTAATGCTGATTAATACTATCATTTAGAAGTACATAATTCATGAAATTTCTAAACAAAAATTAAGATAAAAAGCTTTGTTATACATGATCGCATCCCTAAATGTTGAATGACATAGTTTGAAGGATTAAAAATTAGAGATGCATTACCAATAGTCACTTACTTGCAGTAATTGTAGAATACTTTTTATTGGTTAGCTCTTTTTTTTCTTGAACTGAAAATGTACCCCATATTCTTTTATTCACTCAATGAAATCATACCATGTTTGGTACTGTGCTAGGAGCTGCAGATGTAGGAATCAGTAAGACACAATCCTTCTCCTCAAAGAGATCAAATTATATTGGGAGAAACAGACGAAGAAGCAGACAATTACAAGATTATATTGCAAGTGGTGCAGCAGGAGTAAGCTCAGACTCTCCCAATCCAGCCCCTAATAGGGAGTCAATCAGGGAAGACTTCCTGGAAGAGGCGATATCAGTGTTGCACCTCTGCTGACTTTCCAAGGGAGGTTGAAATGCAAATTATTTAAATATATAATGTCTAAGTGAGAGATATAGTAGAATTCATTGTCTGATTACTTTGAGCTTTGCACAATATGGAACTTAAAAACACATTTCTGGGGCTAGAGGTAGAAATGAAAAGAAAAAGACTAAATAAGAGACAAAGATGCAATTTTCATGAACCTGGTAAGTAAGGAATAAGCTATGATTAGAAATTAGATGTTCACTAGGAAAATTCCCTGACATTAAGAATTAGGGGTTGAGGGCGCCTGGGTGGCTCAGTGGGTTAAAGCCGCTGCCTTCAGCTCAGGTCATGATCCCAGGGTCCTGGGATCGAGGCCCGCATCGGGCTCTCTGCTCGGCGGGGAGCCTGCTTCCTCCTCTCTCCTCTCTCTCTGCCTGCCTCTCTGCCTCCTTGTGATCTCTCTCTCTGTGTCAAATAAATAAATAAAATCTTTAAAAAAAAAAAAAGAATTAGGGGTTGAATGCAGTCTGATAAGTGGCAATGCTTAGGATTTTTCTTAGAGCGTGATGTCATGTTTTGTTTTGTTTTGTTTTATGTAACAGCCAGAACACACCTTTTGATTTATTTGTGTGCGTTAGTTTGTTTTTTGAACCGAACAGTGCTCTCAGGGCAAGTTGCCATTGTACCACTTCTTTATTTTTTAAATTCTTTAAAGATTTATTTATTTGAGAGAGAGAGAGGGAGCAAACACAAGCATGAGTGGGGGCAGGGCAGAGGAAGAGGGAGAGAGAGAATCTTAAGCAGGCTCCATGCCCAGTGCAGAGCCTAATCCAGGGTTCCAACCCTGAGATCACAACCTGAGCAGAAACCAAGAGTAGGAGGCTCAACTGCCTGCACCAGCCAGGTGCCCCCGCATTAGTTCTTTAGATGTGTTAAATAGTCTGGCAAACCTACTGTCTCTTCTGTTAGCCAAAATGCGTTGATATGTTGTAATGGTTACTTTAATATCTATTCTTAATTACACTCCTTTGATGTGTTCTCAACCCATACTAGAGTATTGCTAATGAATTGCATTAATATTCTTTTGCTATATATGCTCACTTCACAGTTATCAGTTACATTTTTCAGTGTTCCTCAAGTTCTTATGCACTTATGGCACATATGATCTGCATGTACCTTTGGTGTATTTTTATAAATAATTTTAAAACTACCTCATGAACCAACCCAAAAGATGCTAGTAAATGACTTACTACAAATCCTGGAGGAGATATATCTCTAGCTGCCATTTTAGGGGACTAATGAAGCTACATATTGTAGAATTCTACTTCTCAAATTCTTTTGACTCATTTGACTGGATTCTTTTGGAAGATACTGTACCTTCTCAAGTTTTTATTGTGCTAAAACTCTACCCATTTGAATTGACCTGTTAATTAAAGTTGCAAAAATAACTTGCTGAATCATGGCACATTTATTTTGATTATTCCCATTCTGGCTTTCTTCCTATTTTCATTATCATTTCAAATATGCATTTAATTTTTGTTTGCATGGTAATTTCAGCCAACTTACCTTCATTTAGGTCACTTTGTACGAGAAAATGAATTATCTCATTGTTTCATCCATTCTGCTACTGCACGTATACTTTTGAGTTGTCCCAGATCTCTTCTGAGATGTTTTATTATCTTTTCTGAACTTCTTTTATCACAGAATCACCTAACATCTTTTTATATGCTCACTTTGCTGCTCTTAGATAATTTATTGTCTCACTCATTGTTTAACTACGGAAATTAAAAATGGGAATCGATATGAAAAGATCAGTTTAATTTAATCTCCCAACTTCTTCCTGTTCTTTCTGCCTTTACATAGTGTATATATCCTTCCTAGAGTATCGCTTGAACGTGAAAAAAAGAATGCTCATTTAATCACCCATCTATAGATGTGTGCTCATTTATCCTGTAACTATCATTAGCATATTACTTCACACACAGTTGGTTACAAATGAATGGATATATCCATTCGTTTCTTAATGCTATAAAAATTCCCATTTCCATCAAATCAATTCTCTTTGGCTTTAACTCCCTGTAGTCTAAAAAAGGAGAGAGAGAGGGAATACATATCCAATATTGTGCTTAAGAAGGGTTTTTTTGCTAAGGTAGACTGAAGTGTCAGGTAATGACAGGTAATTTCCTTTCTGGAATAGGTTTTACTTTGAGCAAAAGTTATATAAAAATATTCTACGTTTAGAGACTTGGAGAGAGTGATGTACTCTGGGAGAGCGTGGAAGCTATGTCTGTGTCCTTTCACCATACCTTGCCCTACGCACCTCTTCCATCTGGCTGTCCCTGAATTATACCCTTTTATAATAATAAATCTAGTTAAAAAATTCTATGTTTTAAATCACCATCCATTATCATAGGCCTTACACAAACACCTCCTCAGGGAAGATGAGTAAATGTTTCTGAAGTCATTTTTAAATGTAGTCAAATTATATAAGCCCATATTGCTTGAAATTTGATAATTTGATAATTTCCTTTAATTTCAATTTTGGTCAAAAGACATCTTGATCTAGAAGAAGGCATTTGGAAAAACAAACAAAAAATTAAGTATGATTGTATTCTGTTTGACCTGGTAGGGAAAAAGTCTAACTTATCTCAAGAAATAAATATTACACAATAATAAAATAATAATGTTTACAGTGAGAGTAGGTAGTCTTATCACCAAAAATTAATTAATTAATTTTCAGGTTGTGATTATGAAATAATCTTACAAACAAATAGCTCCAGCTCAATGAAATTTAGAGGCATATATCTTCAATGTAATTCAATTGGTTCCTATGTCTTTTGTCACACTTCTTGATTTTCAAGTCGGTAATTTAAAATAAAAATATTTTCATACATTTCCATAACCTGATTATTCTTTTATCCTAAAGTAATGATAAAATGGAACCAGAAAAAAAATCATCTCCTCAAAAATATCCACTTACATGGTATTGTATGTTTCTAAAGATTGTTGATGTTTTACTGTGTTTACCTAAATTAGCTTTTATTTTTAATTGTTTGACTCTTATCTGAAGAAGATGATAATTTTTCTATTTGTTGGTAATCAATAGCAGGTTACATGCATAAAACCTATAAAAATTAGAATATGAGCAAAACTTTTCCAGTTTATAAATAATTCATGCAAATTCAACAAGACAACCCCAAAATATGTTTTTATAACCTATGGGTAATATGGAAAGCATTTAATGATATTAAGAAGTAACCAACTTTAATGAACAGAAGAAATCTGTTTTAATGTGATAAGTCAGCTCTGCTTAGAATACAGTTTGTCTAGACTAGGCAGGATTATGTCTTTATACGTCATGATCCATTTAATGAAATTCTTCAGGGAAGTTACTTTATTTCATTTTCATATTTTTAGAGTTCATAATTTCCATGATAGAAACAGATTACTAGTAACTATAGTTTAAGAAATCTCAAAGAACAATCCAATTTTTCTTTAGGTGCCTTCTGTAAAACTATTGACCCTTGCCAATTAATTGATGGTTTGGGAGGCAGTCAATCATGCCATGAAGATATAATCCATCTAGAGTAAATACCAAGGTTCGCTGGCTTAAAACCTCTTGGTTACTAGCAAGGCCCTTGATTTATTCATCTTTGAATCCCCACTTTTTCGATTAGTACTTAATTGTTTCTCATTAAATATTTATTGAATGAATTAAATTAATTAGTTACTTTCAGTAGGCATTTATAAGGGCACCTGTTATTGTCTTCTGGCTCTGAACTGCTATTACACTTCTTGTTTGTACTCTTTGATTACAATTTTAGTACATACCTAATTTTCTTACGATTATTTCACAAAATAGTTTAGAACTTTGTTTTATTCATATCTAACTTATCGACAGAATTAAATTACGTGTTCCTTGCAGGCAGGAATCAGGTCACTTATTTCATCTGTACCTTTCATAAAGCAGCCTATAAACACACAATAGATAATTTGTTGGTTAATTTGAACATGAAAAAAACTGCTACCGGGGCGCCTGGGTGGCTCAGTCAGTTAAGCCTTGGACTCTTGATTTCTGCTCAGGTCATGATCTCAGGGTTGTGAGATTGAGCCCTGTGTCAGGCTGAGGGTGAAGCCTGCTTAAGATTCTCTCTCTCTGCCTCTCCAGATGCCCCTCCCCCTCATCCTTGCTCACACACCTGTGCACAGCCTCTCTCTCTCTCCCTCTCTCTCTTCCACATTGCCTTATAATATTCAACAAACCACTCCAAAAAAGAACGTATGTTTCAAGAGAAATTATTATTTATATGCATTATGAAGTAAAATTTATTTTTACTCTAGAATGTCAGTAATGCTGAAAACAACTTGCAAGAATAAAAAGCTTGTATGAAGTAATTTAACATAAATTCATACTGAGGGAAGACTTCCATTCTTCAGGTTGCAGAATATACTTGTTTCTTAAGTTTTTGGGTAGGTTTTCGTTTGAAATTGACTTATGAGTATCTATTGCCAAGCTTCTTAATTTGTGGATAATATCTTGCTCTTATGCACCTGTTTTCTTTCTGACTAATATTAAGACTAGAAGGCATAATGTGTGCTCTTCGTCGTATTATTCTTATGGTCTAATGTTTCCTTTATTTGGTTATCAAAGAGGTTTCAATTATGTAAAAATAATACATTCAGTGTAGAGTTTTTCTATGCATATTTCAATTACCCAATGCCAAGATTAGAGATTCAAAAAATAGGTTATATATGTTTAAACCCAGTAGGTTTAGAAAGTATGACTTCATGGCACCTAAAATCTCCTAGGATACCCTGCATGAGACTCAGAAACACCAATAGAAAACTTTTACTTAATCTTTTCATTCTTCTCAAATCAGTAATTGACACTTTTCAGGATATCTAATTATAAATAACTATTTCTCACACATCTGTCCACATTCTGCCCTCCTTGTGCATCTAGTACTCTCAGATTTCTAAGCTGTTCGGGGACCACTACTGTAATGTCCAACTGTGGTTTTGTTCTTGACTTTTTCTTAAACCCCCATGCAAACACACACATCGATCCAGTCTTAGATTTCCTAGGTCTCATTCTTTTAAAGTTTAATTTGCAAATTAATCGACAGTGCTTTATTAGTCAGCTCATTAGCCCTTTCAGCCTTTCAGATGGAATCTTGCTGCAAACTAGTTAACCACTTGAAAATGTTTAAACAAGTGCAATGAATTTGTATGCATTGCCCAGTCAATACGTGATTTCATTCTATGTTGATTTCCCTTTATCGGTATTTGTCTTCCTCTTTGGAACTAAAACAAATGCTGAAGCACAATAGTGGCAGAGTTTTTCAGTATTCTCTGGGAATCCAAGATGAAGAGACTGCCTTCTTGAAAGAATGAGGCATCTCATACCTCACTTAATACTTCTTAATTTCATATTTATGACACTCGTGATGGAGAATGTTCACGAAGGCATAGTTATTGACTATTTTGCTTAATTTTGTTTATCTGGGTATTATTATTTTAAAATTACATTTTTCACTAGAATAAACAATAAAATTTAGCAAGCCCTAAACTGCACTCAATGTGCTTTCATATTCAAATACTTTTACAACCTAGAATCATCTTGAGGTGGTATCTATCAATCTATCCATCTATCCACACACACACCAAGATGTGGATCGTATATATATACAAGGAAACTGGGGCGCCTGGGTGGCTCCGTCGTTAAGTGGCTGCCTTCGGCTCAGGTCATGATCCCAGGATCCTGGGATAGAGTCCCACACAGGGCTCCCTGCCCAGTGGAGAGCCTGCTTCTCCCTCTCCCTCTGCCTGTTGCTCTGCCTACTTGTGCTCTCTATCTCTCTGTCAAATAAATAAATAAAATCTTTAAAAATAAATTAAAAAATAAAAAAGGAAATTGTTCCCTTGGTTGAGGACTTGAAATAAAATCAGGACCTAAGATGAATAAATTATTTAAAAGTAACGCATAATATATCCCAGGGGCTTTATAATACAATGAAACACACTTTTCCCCCCCCAAATGACTATACAGATATATGCAGAAACCATTAGGCATTAAAAGGACCGATAACTTGAACTTATGATGATAATAACCCACATAGTGTAAAAAATAATGCTAACCTTGCAGGAGATCACACCTTATTTATTTATTTTTTTAAATTGTCAATGAAACAGCCTATCTGTTCTGTATTGGGAATAAGTGAAGAAACACAGAAAGTAAGAGAGAAAAATCATCTTAAAATAAAATGTATATAATAGTGCTCCTTTTGAGTAAAGTATTTGCATAATTAATAAGTAAATCATGATGCCTAATTAAATGTCCTGAGTTTAATAAAAGTGGCTAATCACATGAAAGAGCATTCAGTTCTCTGTAACAAAGAAGTAGATGTATGACTTCATTCTTGCAATATGTGCTAATCATAGATTTGCTCAAGTGAGTCTATTCCACAGACCTTACTTTAGTTCTTTAACTGCTTTAGGTCCTACCTTCCCAATTAGACCATAAGCTCTCCTATATGACCAACTGTCCCTTCTTATTCTTTTGGTTTGTATTGCCTCTAGGACCTAAGAGTGCACTGAATTCTTAAGAGTAGTCAGTAATTGCCTGTAGAACCTAATGAAGTATTTAGCATATTTGTTCCAACAATATGGATAGTACTTTTTCACTGTACTGAGGAGAGGCAATAATAAACAGGATGTTATGATAATAAATATGCATTGACCTGGTTTAAATGCAATGAAAGAAAATAAAATCTCAAAAATTAAATGTTAAAATAGGTACATAGGTTATTGTCTTAGTCTGCTTGGGCTGCTATTACAAAATACCATAGACTGTGTGGCTTATAAACAATAGAAATTTATTTTTTATTAAGTTTTTAATTTTAATTCCAATATTACAGTGTCATACTGGTTTCAGGTGTACAATACAGTAATTCAATAATTGTACACATTACTCAGTGCTGGTCATGACAAGCATATTCTTTAATCCCCATCACCTATTTCTGCCATATCCCCATGCCCCCTCCCTCTGTTAACCGCCAGTTTGTGTTCTAGTTAAGAGTCTACTTTTTATCTTGTTTCTTTTTTTCCCTTTGTTTGTTTGTTTTGTTTCTTAAATTCCACATATGAGTAAAATTGTATAGTATTTGTCCCTCTCTGACTAGCTTATTTTGTTTAGCATTATACTTTCTAGCTCCATCCATGTTTTCACATGGCAAGATTTTATTTTTCATGGCTGAATAATATTCCAGTGTATATATACCATGTATACACACACACACACACACACACACACACACACACACACACACACACCACCTCTTCTTTATCCAATCATCTATTGATAAACAGTTGGGCTGCTTCCATAATTTGGCTATTGTAAATAATGCTGCAATAAACATAAGGGTGCATGTATCCCTTTGAATTATTGTTTTTGTATTCTTTGGGTAAATACCTAGTAGTGGGATTGCTAGATCATAAAGTAGTTCTATTTTTAATTTTTCGAGGAACGTCCATACTGTTTTCCACAATGGCAGCCACCAGTTTGCATTCCCACCAATAGTGCACAAAGATTCCTTTTTCTCATATCTTTACCAACACTTATTATTTCTAATAAAAATTTATTTTTTAGTTATGAAGGCTGGAAATCTGAGATCATGGGGCTAGCATGGTCAGGTGAGGGCCATCCTCTGGGTTGCAGATTGTTCATTGTATCCTCACTTGGAGAAAAGGACTATGGAGAACTCTGGAGCTTCTTTTACAGAAGAAGTAATCCCATTCATGAGAGCTCCAACCTCATGACCTAATCTCTTCACAAAGGCCCTACCTACTAATACCATTACAACGTGGCTTTGGATTCAAGATATGAATTTGAGGGGGACACATTCAGGCCATAGCAGATATGTAGTCACATTCTTTGCGAAGCTTTGAGTGAAAATATGGCAAGAAGAGAATCATAAACAACTGACATTTATGCTTATGGTTTTCATCCAAAACTCCCAGACAATTCAACAAAATGGAATACATATTTCAAAAAAAATAATTTCTGTCTTCCTTTAAAGGGTTTTTTTTTATTTGGTTTGGTTTGGTTTTAGTTGATTGATTTTAAATAATCCCAAGATCTCTAAAACAGCAAGATTATCTTCCAAATTTAACCACCACTGAGTGAGGGAAAAGTGTTTCTAAAAACCCTGTGTTTGTTTTTAATTATTTATTTACTAAGTTGGCCTTTCTCCAGAAGAGGAAGAACAACAAATCAACTTACTTCAGATGTATTTTTATCAACTGAACCAGAAAGATAGGTTGGATTTTTGTTTCAACAGGTAGGACTCTCTAGAAAGGTGTATCAGATAAAATCAGGAGGGGGCAAGGCAGGCAATCTGCTAAGGGTCCTAATATAAACCAATAGAAAAATCTCTGAGTAAGCATGTCATGAAGATTGACAGACGTGAAGTTCCAGGTGCATAGGAAGTTTATTTGAAAAGATCAGTCCTTTGCAGCAGGTCAAAATCACAACAATTAGGCAAGTCTTCCTATCAGTGAAGACTAGAGATCTCTATTCCCATCGACATACACCTATATGAATTTTGAAGGGTTCGGCAATAAGGTTTTTTTCTCCAGCCACAATTACTGTGGCTGCCACTGGCTTGTGAAAATTGCCTCACTTTACCCAAGTGCTTCAAGCTATTTTGTAGTTAAAGTTGGAGTTTTCTACAATGCCGAAAAGTGTTCCATTTTCTACTAGTGATTTTTGGTACTCTTTGGTTAATTTTAAAAGCAGTTTTATTAATTTAAACTTAAGTACAATTTAAATATTTGTAAAATATTTACATATTAACAAAAATTTAAGTGTAACTTAAAGATTTGGTTGGTTTTTGATATGACTTTCTTTTTGGCACATATACCTTGTAAGAAACTAAAGGCTCCTTTCTTTTACCAGTATCCATGACACATTATTTTCTCCTTTCCTTAAGAGAGACTTTTCTTCCTAAAATGAATTCTTTATCTCTCAGATAACACTTGCCTCTCTTCCATTCCTATCATTGACTATCTAGTTATTTCTTGGACTAAAAGCTATTCATAAAGAGATGTGTTCACTTGCTGTTGACAAAAGATTCATGGTGATAGTAGAAAAAGCAACATGTTCAATTAGCAATAAAATATAGTAAGGCAGGAGAAACATATTAGAAACCAGAAGATACAATGACCTAGTGGTTAAGTAGCAGATTGAAAACACAAATTACAATTGTGAATTTTGAGCTTAATTCTGCTCTGAGCTTGCTCTCTTTGTTCAGTTCTGTCTGCATAAAATAGAATAAGTAATGCTAACCAAGCTTCAGAGGCACTTTTGAGGAATGTTGCAAAAAATAATAAAAGGTAGTAGTCAAAAGAAAATTTCCTAGAGAAATTGAACTGAAAGTCAACCTGAGTAAGACATAGTTTTTTTAAAGTTCATTCAAAAAACAATCTTTCTTTCTATCAATTAGAAAGACAATCTTATTTCCCCCTACAGTTATTGAACTTTATTGTATTATTATTGTCAAGATGCCATATCAGATATGATGAGTAGAGAACTTCAATTCTAAGCAAAAAGTACATTTTAGGATTGTAATAACATTGAGAAGATTCAAGACATGAGCTTTATGGGACACCTGGCTGGCTCAGTCAGTAGACCACAGAACTCTTGACCTCAGGGTTGTGAGTTCCAGCCCCATGTTGGGCATAGAACTTACTTAAAAAAACAAACAAAAAATTAATGGACTTGATTTTTAAGGTCATTTACATTAGCACTTTCTTTCCTAACTCATACACATAGCTATTATTTTCTCTTAAGTAAAATCCATTATACAGTCAAACTAAAAGGTGTTTTGAGAAGACTTTGAAAAGATCTTAAATTTAACAAATAACAATACTGGATACTAAAATGCAATGGGGAAGTTATTTATGATAGAGCTTTTTTTTAAAAGCATATTTTATATTTCAGAAAATGTACTGTAACTAATTTAACGTCCCATACTTTCCCTGAATAACCTTTTACCTTCTTTTTTTTAACTTAAAATGTTCCTTTAAAAAAATGTTTCTTAGTAACTATATTGGTGATATAGATAATAAAGCTACCTCACAATAGCTTTGCATCATATTCATTTTCTGCTAGGCTATAGAACATTCTGTGGTCTATGGATTACCAGAATCACTTAACTCATTTTTTAAGACAAACTTCAATAATTTAGAGTTGACATTTATTGAGGACAATTAAGTAAAAAGTAAAAGAAAGGTATGGGGCTAGGAAATACCCCCAAATTCCTTCAGAAGCAATAATATTGTGAACCTGAAACTCCTGCTTTTTTTCCTTGAAAATTTTTTTTGCATCATGCAAGATTTCTTAGGAATCACACAGATAAAGGAGATGAAGGAGGCTACTAATTTGATCTTGGACAATGACTTCAAGCATTCTATAGTATATAATGATATTTATTATTAAAATAGGTTATAGCAAGCTCTTTGCTAGGTACTTCAACCATTACTTGCTATCACTATATAATTATGAAAAGAATTTAATGGTTTTAACATTTTATAATTCATGGAAGCATTGAACTCTTCATCATTTGTTTGTTTCTTGAATTTTAAGTGAACTCTGGGCTCTACCAAATAAAGGAAAACATAATATCACCTTCTAGGCACTTAATATATTCAAACCTATAAGCAACCACTCTGAATACCAGATTATGGGTCAATCTGAAAATAAAACTATCATTTACAGAAAAAGTTGTTTTTTAATCAAAAAAGCCCTAGAGAAAACAATAAAATTTAATTATTTACACATGGCTCTAATTCTGCTCTCTCTGAGAGGACACTTGGCTTCTGTTTCTGTTTTCCTGAGATACTTAAAATAAGATTTAAGTACATTTTGAAGAAGTGGATCTCTTTAGTTGTATTCCATGTTTTTTTTAGTAGTGGTTACCAAACCTACTTATAGTCTGACATAAACAGCTAAATTACTAAATTAAAAATTTATATTGGCTTGTATTTTGAGGGGTCTAGACTAAATGAACAAAGGACTAATTTGTTAAACTTTGGAAAGCTTATGAGAATGTTATTTATTGTATGTTGAGTCTCTTGAGGGTGGAACTGGAGCTGTGGAACTAGATGATATTGAAATCACATGCAACATTAATCTCTAGGAAGCCAAGGAACTAAACTAGACCCAATTAGTTTTTCTCAGTGTTGTGACCACAGATTGCACTGTGTGCAGTCTGCCAAATGTGTATTGCAAACCCAAGGCGGCTATAGGAGAAGTCAGCATGTGTTCTGATTGTGAGCCAGACACATGACCTTTACTAACAGACAATGACATAGCTATTGGCTATTTAAACATTTCAAAAATCCACAGATTTTTTCGATGGTTGTATTAAAATAATTTTGGAAATATTTTATTTACTTACATTCTTCTTATAAATGGCAAAAAATTACTTTCCTTTAAGCATGGTAAAAATTATCACCTATATCTGCCCATGACTTGGAAGATAGAGGAAATACCAAAACTTCTATTTCACTGATACTAAAGAGCAATGTACACATATATCCAGAATATGAACATCCCTTAGATTCACTAAGCACGGTAAATAACAGAAACATTTTGATATAATAGATTCTTGCGGACAAGCCCTATGATTTTTCTTTCACAACATTTCTTCTTTTGTAGAAGATACTGCCTTATGTTTTTAAGGTGAGACTGTTGATGGGTTTATACTCCTAGCGCAGATGCCTGATCTGTGCTCCTTTTAAGATTAAAACAAGTTCCTTCAGCAAGAGCTTTACACAGTAGATTTGAAGGTACTTTGAGAATATGTCTTAATACCGGAAATTAATGACCAACCCAAAATGACATGTACTCCAATCTACTTTCACACCTCACCCACACAATTTGGCTTTAAAATTTATTTAGCTTTCAGAGATGCTGTGAGGAAAGCCAACCTGTAAAGGACCAAAATTCTACAATTATTTAAATGATGTGGATTTGCGGAGAGATTTAAATTTAAAACAGGTGGGCGCAGAATCTGAAAAGGCATAGGTAGGAGTAAAAATAAGTTTTTCAGTATGTACCCCAATAAGTAAATTCTGTGCCATATATTTCCTTCTTGCAAATACTCTTAATCTGGTATCATTCTAGCATGCCATTGCATTTTACATATCTGATAACCATCAAAACAGTAATATAATCATAACATGGATACCAAGAATGATTTTCTTTGCCTATCATATTTCATAAAGATGCTCTTACATGTTTGAAAACATTTAGCTACTTCAAGTAACATATTTTGGGCCAAAAATTAACTTCTACTTCAATGAAAACATAATATACATATATATGATATAGTTCAGGCCATTTTTAAAACAAGTGATTTTTGAAGGGTAGTGGTATTGCTGAGGTACCCTGAACAGATATTTTTTCCAAATGATTTACAGATGTCAAAAGTAAAGATACATGTGTTATACAATACTGTCTATATTTCCTATGCTTGTGTCAATTTTTTTAAAGATTTTATTTATTTATTTCACAGATGGAGAGAGATCACAAGGAGGCAGAGAGGCAGGCAGAGAGAGGGGGGGAAGCAGGCTCCTTGCTGAGCAGAGAGCCTGATGCGGGGCTCGATCCCAGGACCCTGAGATCATGACCTGAGCTGAAAGCAGAGGCTTTAACCCATTGAGCCACCCAGGCGCCCTCAATTTTTGATATACAGAGGACAATAGGACTAATTTCCCCTTTTCACTTCATTTCCCATCAACAGCTTCTTTTATAAAGTACATTTTAATAGGTAAGATGTCATTGTAAAAACTGATAAAAATGATAACAATCATAGGGCAGTTATTAATCTTACAAATTAAGCCAAGAAATATATTCACACATAAATAATTTGCTGGTAATAAATTAGAGTTTCCTCAGCATGCGAAATATTACTTTAATTTGATGATCAAGTTGGTACATTAGAGCTCTTTTATTGGACTAGAAAGGCTGCGTAAAGTCGAATTCTTCGGTGATTCATGTAATAGTACCCAAACCATTGCTTAGCCCTCTTTGTCTATTAATGAGAATTTTGACCATCAGATGAATTGTGAATCATTTAATTGAGAATAATAATCATCACAGGTAAGCGAGGATGAGTCAGACTGTTGAATGAATTAAGCCTATTACCATCAAGAACACCAATTTCAACTCTTCCCATTCAGTACTTGCCAAACAAAATTAGGTTTTTCCTCTCTAAAGTTTTCTTTGAAAAGAAAAAAACAAATGGTGAGTTTGTCATAACAATAGTGGTATTTCTAGACCGTTCTACCCTAAAAACTATAAATCTGAGCTACAAAATTTTTCCATGTGGCTTTCATTACTTTCCTAGGTACTGGGAACACTGTCCAACAGTGCTTCAGAGAGACAGTTACAATTTACTTTTGAATAGTACTGAAAGAGATAGAGCAACGACTTTTTGATTCATACATGCATTCCTATCTTTTTAAGTCCTGAATTGAAAGAATACTGTTGTGTAATAGGGTAGCCGTGTTTTGCACTGATAAGAGCTCACGTTCATTAAACACTTCCTAAGTGTTCAACATTATTCCAAGAGTATTACATATATTTTTCACGGTCTCTTACAACAAACCTGTATGATAAGTTTTGTTAATATCCCCATTGAAAAGGTGAGGAAAGAATCAGATTAAATAATGAGCCCAAGATCACACAACATGTACATGGCAAAGTTGAAACAACTCCTTTAACAGTTTACTCCATCAAATTTTCTATTTTTATGCTCAGAAAATCATCCTTTTTGTGTTTGGTCTTTATTAACTACATTAATGTCACGTTGAATTTTGCTCCAAAAGCACACATGTTTACCTTAAAGTAAGCAGGTAGGCAGGTGTACAGTTAAAAAGAATTGGTTTTTTCTTCTGCTGAGGCTGGCATGCAGTAACATCTTATGCTGTTTACTAATCTAATAGCATGGGGTCACTGTGTATAATGACTATACATTGACCCAAACTGAAATTTATGCGATATATTAAATTTCTCATTAAATGTATTAATTTGTGGCAGAGAGATGATTAAATAACCCCTGCAAGCAAACCAACAGACTGGTATTATGAGTAGGCCATGTGTTTGCTTCTAGGCAGTTTGCCCAAATAAAATGTGTTCGGGAACAAAATACTCTTCTCTTTCACAAAAGTAGTCTGTTTTTATCATTAATGCATGAGTTTAACTAGAGAACAAGCTGAATAAACAATGGACTTAAAATTCATTCCTATTGGGCGCCTAGGTGGCTCAGTGGGGTGAGGCCTCTGCTTTCAGCTCAGGTCATGATCTCAGCGTCCTGGGATCGAGGCCCGCATCGGGCTCTCTGCTCAGCAGGGAGCCTGCTTCCTCCTCTGCCTGCCTCTCTGCCTACTTGTAATCTCTCTCTGTGTGTCAAATAAATAAATAAAATCTTTTTTAAAAAATTCATTCTTATTTAAAGTTGTTGGATAATTTCAGTGGATCATCTATTCTTGATTTTATAAATTTGCTTGGTGGCATGCCATGTAAACCATGAATGGGCCTCATCATCAGACGTATGTCATTTCTCTGATATTGTCGAAACAACATTTTTGGGCAATGATTTTAATTAAGATGTACCTAATATCTTTTCACTTTGCAAAACTGTTCCTGTAGAGCTCTTAACACACTATAGGGGAAATCAAACTGAGATTAACATTTACATTTTCATGTATGCCCATTGGTATACACAGAAGAACATATCCTAGAATGCTTACTTTACTAAGACTTATGGATAACTTTTGACAAATGAATTTTAGCAATCTCAGATAAATTTAAATGAAAATCTAAAATTTAACTAAAATGACTACAGCAATTACATGTAAGTATAGTTGTACATTTTCTTTTCAGATTCCAGGTGCCTAATCTCCAAATTACATAAAGCTATTATTAATCTCAATAAGAAATAACTAAAATGAGCATTTTGCTATGTTACTCGTAGCTTGCACTTTTTAATCAATAGACAAATTTCAGAAGATTTGGGTTTACAGCATTTTGACTGCTTTCGATTGGACACTTGCTTTAACTTTTAATTTAATTGTTTTTACATTTCCATCATGATTTACATTGCACAACAATATGGGTTTATTTCTCTGAATGTTAATTTGATCTATGATGGCTTAAAACATATGTAATATTGCTTAATGCATAAATCTTTTAAAATACCATAAAACTTTCAAAATATTTTTTTGATTATTAGAATTATTATACCGTAGTCATTGACATAATTGATGTGGACCATATTTTTAAGAAGTTGGCATACCCAGTGATGGGCTCAGTCATTACCATTATTCACAGTTGGCAGTTCACTGGAAAGTAAAAATGAAATATTCAGATACAATTACAATGTCTCCTTTAAAAATATAGATAGTTGTATTTGCTTGCAAAATACTTGAGAATGAGTTTAATATGTACTTGTCATAGAAAATGAACAATGACATTACCCAAACATTTATCTTTCTTTTGTAAATTACAGAAATGGAAAAGGTCACTAATGAATTACATAAATATATACCAAAAATGTCAGGATTCTGTTATATATAAGCAAACAAGAAACAAGAAAAAATGAAACCATCAGGGACATTTACCTTTATGAGAGAGAAGTGTTACATCAGAAAAGTAGAATAACTTGGACTACAAAATTCAAGTTTTTCTGAAATGTGTTTTAAAATAGTATTTCAGAGGGTGCCTGGGTGGCTTAGTCTGTTGAGCGCCTGACTCTTGATTTCAGCTCAGGTCATGATCTCAGGGTCGTAAGATCAACCCCCAAGTCGGGAGGGGGGGTGGTCCATGCTTAGTGGGGAGCCTGCTTAAGATTCTCCCTCTCCTTCTGTCCCTCTCCCCACTTGAGCACACACACTCGCTCACACTGTCTCTAAAATTAATAAATAAATCTGTAAATAAATAAAATAAAATAGTATTTCGCATCACTTGAATAAAATCACATAAAATTTTTAATTCCATTTTAAAAACTGGATTAAATGAATTCATATGTAAGCATTCTCCTATGCAAAATAATTTTTTAAAAGGAATATGCTAGCTATATGACCTTGGGCAATTTACTTATCTTTCCTGTAAAATTATTTTTCGCCTATAAAATGGGGATACCAGCTTTGATATAACAATTAAATGAGGGTGCCTGGGTGGCTCAGTGGGTTAAAGCCTCTGCCTTCGGCTCAGGTCATGATCTCAGGGTCCTGGGATCGAGGCCCGCATTGGGCTCCCTGCTCGGTGGGGAGCCTGCTTCCTCTTCTCTCTCTGCCTGCCTCTCTGCCTACTTGTGACCTCTCTGTGTCAAATAAATAAATAAAATCTTAAAAAAAACAATTAAATGAAATAATGTAATTACATATGTACTTTAAAATAGGTACAGCTAATACCCACCCTAAGAATATTCACAACATGTAAAAATGCATACAGATAACCAACACTTCAAATTAAGGCATGTATGCTTATTTTGTGGATTTTCAAATACGAACTTGGAAAATATAGCACCCACATATACCCCATATATATATAGTTAATATGCAGAAATTGTGATTATTGTGTTATGTCACAATTTTGCTGTTCTTAACTAGATTATTTAATGTTTCCTACTTTAAATTTTCACTATTAAATAAACATGAACAGCGCTGTTATGAAGGAAGCTTGTCTTGATTTAACTATAACAAGACTAATATGGATCGGAAGGCTTATCTGATTGCATCCTTAAAATCAGTGGAATTGAGTTAAAAATGTTGCTTCCCATGTATAACTAGACTTAAAAATTCTGTACTTCTCCATCAGTGAGCCAGGTTTACTCAGGGCAAAAGCTGTTCCCCAGTTGTCAGGTAAACAAACTTGAAAAGTACATTAACTCTTAAGGTTGCCAAAGAACTATGGTTGGCTTAAAGTAATAACTCACTGACTCTCACTCCAGTGACCTGAATTAATTAGAAATTAACTTCAGTTTGGGGTGAAACTTATATTGAATAATAAATTCCAAGAAAACAAATACACTAAGAACTTAACTATTTCACCAAATTATTGAATTTTTTTATTTTAAACATCATTTGTATCTTGCTTTTTATGTTCCTATGATTGTTTTCAATGGATTTGATGGAAAAGATGTGGATTGAGAAATTTCACATATATGATATAAGCTAAACAAACCAAGATTTTGCAAATAAGATTAAGAAATGGAAGTCTGTTATGATTCAACTTTTCCTTCTAGTAAACTCAAAGTCACTGCCCCTTCTTAGAATTTCCACCCTCAATGGAAGAAATGCAAATAAATTCAGAAAGGAAGAAAGACATTCATCATTTGACATTTGATACAAAAGCACATTTGCCACTGGTTGTTTCAAGTCTATGTTTGGTGGGTCTTTGGCCTCCCAGCTTGAATGGACAGTAGAGGAAACAGTTCTGTTCTCAACAATTGCATTTTTCGAGAGAGTGCCTCAGGGCAGTGCAGGCGTACCTTTTAACACATGAACAAGTGGGCAGGCTCTGCAATCACAGCCCAGCAAAGAGCTTTATAACATATCTTGCCATCTATTTCATAGTCTACTTTTCCAGTACGTTTGTACGAGGAAAATCATTACCAGGAAAAAAATGAGTGACAGACGGTTCATTCTATTCAGTGTCTGAAGCTGTGTTTCTATGGCAACATTTAGAATTTGAAACACTCCAAGGGCTACCATTTCTCATGTTAAACAACAAACTTGTTTAAGGAAACTCCTGAACTCATAGTAATGACTTTAAAAGAGTGAGACATTTTCCAAAAAAAAGTAAATAAATAAAAGAGTGAGACATTTTCAAGAATTTGGTTTTTTCTAAATATGCAGTAAGCCGGAAGGAAGAAAAGGGACAATGTATCTTCTGGCACCTCTTTTCCTTCTCTGCTTCCCCACCTCAGAGAGTTTTCTCATTGTCTTTCTGCCCATGTTTTCCCAAGTCATAAATCTAAAAATTTGAAATAATATATTTGTGATGCATAATAAAAGCTGATCAATGCCCTTAAGTCAGAACATAGAGCACACTAAGAAATACTTTATATTGCATAGTGTCTTAATCTTAAAAAATGACATCCATTATTTCATTTAAGCCTCCCCATAATTATTCCAAATATATAGGGCAGTTATTATACCCACTCAACAGATGGGGACTTAACTTATGAGGGAGTATCTTGCCTAAAGTCAAATGCGTATTAAAAGCAATAGTGGGGGCCCCTGGGTGGCTCAGTCGGTTAAGCGTCTGACCCTTGATCTCAGCTCAGGTCTTGATCTCAAAGTCATGCGTTCAAGCCCCACATTGGACTCCACACTGGGTGTGGAACTTGCTACACACACACACACACACACACACACACACACACACACACACACACACAGCAATGGTGGTTTTAGAAACCATGTTTCCTGACTTTAAACTGTGCTGTCTACCAGACAGTTTTCTTGATACTGTATTAATTACTATTATCTGAGAAGGTGACAGATCTTAGGTCCTATTTCACAATTTCGTACTCTGTCACAATGGACCCTGAATGCAAAATCACATTTATCTAAACCTGTAGTTAGTTTGATGACAGCTAAATATAGGAGACACTGCCAGTTGCTGCCTTTCGAATCTACACTGTGTCTACAAAACAAGCAAACTAGAGGCTTTGTAAATATTACATTAACATTTTCTTCAACATAGATGTATTCTAATCTAATGGCATAATTATGAGAAAAGCTTGCATGTTCAGCAGCAAATGTTTTGCATTATTTAATACATCTGTGGTTAACCAGGTGAAAAGGTTGTATGTATGTGCTCTAGGTACAAACATATTCCTTGTTACAAATACTAGACAAAATAACCCCAACACGTTTTGACTTTGGTTAATTGGAACAGTGTGGGAATAGGAGTTCTGGTTAAATACTTTTTGTTTTTTAATTTCAACACATAATTGTACATCATTCCCAAGTGCATGAATCTCCTGTTCTGCTTTTATTCAAAGATCTAATCTGTCATTCACATCAATGGAAGAAATTCAAGGGATACCGAAGAGGTAACCAATCTATATGCAGAGGCTCAAGTATTGAAAGGGACTCATGAAATTACAGTCTAATTTTTTTCCTAATGTGTTGTACTTAGTCTAACACATGCTTGTTGAAGGGTTATTTTACATTCTCTCCTTGACAGTTCTAAATTAGGGACCTCTGGCATTTATATTATTCCTTTTATTTCCCTGGACTTGATGTAGTACAGTGAAATAATGACTCATCACATAAAATGTGATGGCCTGAAATAGTTGTTGTGGCTTCCTGAGGTGCCAGACATAGAAATAGTTTAAGGTCTGACGTCTTCATCATTTCAATGAAGCAAAATCCAAACAGCAGTTGCCAAAAAACATGAGGAATTGTTGCATTGTTGAGAGATTATTTTAAAGTTTTTAAGGGGTACTTCATAACCGTGTCTAATATTGAGTAGGTAAATATCAACCCTAAGAATCATTTTCCTGCAATCGTAAGCTTTGTCCACAAGTGCCTAACACAGAGAGGGAGAAAAACAAAGAAATGAAATTGACTAACGTAGCAAAATGACTAAGCAAAATGGCTCCCTCTCCAACATTCAGAATTCTCCTCAATTTTCTCATAGAATCACCTTTGATTGTCCATGGCCATTATTCCATTGTGAAAATAGAAACATGTTTTGCTTCACCTTCCTGAAGTAAGAAAAGGCCCACTTTTGAATAGGAAAATGAAAAAATCATTTAGGCTGCAGAATGTTTCCATTTTTATGCATTGGAAAACGCATTGTTAAGAAATCATTTGGAGAGAAAGAGGTCATTGTAATCTGCAGGAATTACAACTTTCGAATTGCAATATAGATTTTTTTCTATCATAAGTATTTACTAACTCTCGAAAGAATTACTCATGAGAGTTTATAAATAAGAATGTGAAAAATCACTTCTCCAAAGAAAAAGGGCTTTTATTTTATTACTGCCCTATAGTACTGGGTTTTTTTTGTCTGTTTGCTTGCTTTTTTTACTTTAAGATCAGAATGAATATGCTCCACACAAAGTATTTTTTTAATCCTTAGAAAACTATCAGGAGACTGCTCTGAAATCATCTGCTTTTGAGCTACAAACTAGTCAGATAACAGGTGGCCTGAGTGGGTGAGTGTGAAATTTAAGGGATAGAAGAAGGAAGAAGAGGGAGATTTGCTTACTTGAAGTCCTCCTCCAGTTCAGTGTGTGAACTCCTTAATTTAATTCAAATACTGAGCAATTTGTATTTGCTTTCCTTTCTGTGGGAATAAAGGCACAGAGTCATAAAAGTGCCTGATATATTCAAGAAATATATCATGATTCATCTTGAATGTGTGTGTGTTTGTCGTTTGTTTGCAGGAGTAGTGTTGAAGGGGGAAATGAGAAGGATGCTGTGGGAACTGTGTGAAGGGCTAAAGTTTGGACTTTATTCTGTGGTCAATACAGATTTCTTGAGCTGATGGATAACATGATCATGTCTCATATAGGAAGTAAGTAATGGTGACAATGTTGACAAGAATTGGAGCAAGGAAGAGTCCAGATTCAATGAGACTGTTGGAATGCTCTAGACCTAGGTGGAAAGGAGCAAAAATATTTTGATGGACTGGTGTGTAAGCTTAAATTATCTGGGGAAACTACCAGTGTATAATATCTCAATGAAGAACTGATTGTTTTTGCCTTCTCCTTGGAGGGCAAACCTCACTTAACTACAAGAAAATGTTCAGCTCTAGAGAACAGTGAAGTACACTTGAGCAACATGGGCTTGAACTACTGACTCCTCTTATATGTGGATCTTTTTTGATAAAAGCAGTATAGTACTGTAAATGTATTTTCTCTTCCTTATGACTTTCTTAATAACATTTTCTTTTCTCTAGCTTACTTTATTGTAAGAGGACAGTATACAATACATAAAACATACAAAGTATGTGTTAATTGACTACGTTATTGGTAAGGCATCCAGTCAACAGTAGGCCATTAGTAGTTAAGTTTTCAGGGAGTCAAAAGTTACCTCTAGATTTTCAAATGTGTTGGAAGAAAGAGGTTGGCTTCTCTAACCCCCACATTGTTCAAGGGTCGACTGTAGTTACTGGTATTTTAGTTATGGCACAATGAAACCGTATACTGGACAGAGTTTAGAATGGTATTTTTCAGTCACTAGCTTCATAATGACAAAATAGGGCCTTATATTTTAAAACACCGTAAGACATGGAGATTTTCAAAATTGAAGAGTTCAGAAGGTCATCCCTCATTAATAATAAGTCACAATGGCTTTTATGGTGGGTAGACAATCTTGAGTACTTGGCAATAAAGAAGAAAAAAATGATAATTATAAGCAGACTAAACTTTTTGTACGTATTATCTGCCTTCTTTTTATTTTAAGTGAGGGAGGAAGAGAGAGAGATAGAGAGATAAGGGAGGAGAAGGGGCAAAAAGAGAGGGAGAGAGAATCCTAAGCAGGCTGCATGCCCAGTGGAACACAATGTGGGACTTGGTCTCAGGACCCTGAGATCATGACGTGAACTGAAATTAAGAGTCTAACGCTTAACCAACTGAGCCACTCAAGCACCCCTACTATCTACCTCCTAAAACAAAACATAAGTGAGCTCAATCCCATGTATCTGAGATTAGGAAAAAATGAAAATATTACTATGTCCATTTCTGATATTACAACTTTTCCTCTTTACTGTTTGCCAAGTTATTGAAATGATCCTCTAGGCTATGACTAAAAGAATAAGTGACCTAAAGTATTGTTATTTGTTTCTGTTTCCTGGAGTTCCTATGACACAGAAAGACATTCAGTACTGCTTTGAAGTAATGCCATTTTGAAACATAAAATTACTTTTGAATCAGAAACTCTGGCCACTGTCCTCTCCTTTCTTCTGTGCTTTGAATTATTTTTGGACCCCAGCAGAAATCGAGGTAAATAGACCCTGTGAATAGATTATGAGCAGAATGATTCTTCTTTTGAACATGTAGCAAATATTACAGGTTAATCAGACAGGATGTGCTTGAGAAGATATTTGAGGCCTGCATATTCGGCTGCACACACATACACACATGCGCGCGCACACACACACACACAAAGACTGATGCAAAACAGACTTAAATTTAGAGGATCAAACTAACACCCTCACATCCTGTCTACACTCTCACCTGTATTCTTACTTCTATATTCTTAACTCAAACTGGAAGAAAAGTCATAGGCAAAAGCACAAAACGCGGGTGCTGCAGTGGTATTGAAGATTAGCCACCAGACTGCTCTGGGGAATGAAGAGAGCCTCGATGTGAATTACTGAATAGAAAAATGGCATTGAGTGTTATATGTAACTAATGAATCATTGAACCCTACATCAAAAAACTAATGATGTGGGCGCCTGGGTGGCTCAGTGGGTTAAAGCCGCTGCCTTCTGCTCAGGTCATGATCCCAGGGTCCTGGGATCGAGGCCCACATCGGGCTCTCTGCTCGGCAGGGAGCCTGCTTCCTCCTCTCTCCTCTCTCTCTGCCTGCCTCTCTGCCTACTTGTAATCTCTCTCTCTGTCAAATGAATAAATAAAAATCTTTAAAAAAAACCTAATGATGTACTATACAGTGGCTAGCTGAACATACTTTAAAAATTATTATTTCAAAAAAAAAAAAGAAAGGAAGATGGCATTGACTTTGCTCCATTCCGTCCTCTGTCAAATTCTGGTTATCTCATTTCCCAAGGTTCAAATGAGATGATACATGTGAACCTGCTTTACAAACTGTAAGGCACCATAGATTTGGGGAACATTGTACATTTGAGTCTTGGTAACAACATTCCAAAAGATAAGGGAATTTTTATGTCTCTTACCCAGATTTAGTTTCTCAGCCACCCACACATCACTTTGAAAATGTTAGCCTTAAGATATTTCATTTTTAGTATGTAACTACTTAGAAGAGCTATGAGCGTAGCTAATAAAATGTTCTTGCTGCCTAAGTAGTCTGACAATCAGAAGGGCTTAATTTCACCCAAAAAAGATGTCTCCTTAGACTTCCACAAGTGTTTTCTAAAGAAAAAATAATTGAAATATAATTTTAAAAAGGCAGAAATATAAAATGTTGGGTAAATGAATCTGCTAAACCACAAATTGGGAAAACATATTTAGACTCTTAGTAAAATGATGATGTGAACGAGTATGAATAGAGCCCCTTCTGTGGGGATGGGCTTGATGATTTCCCTCTTTTTCTCATTCCATACTTAATGGGCACTTGTTACATTTCCCATCTTTTCCTACATGTAATGCTAGCCAATCCTTGGCAATCTGAAAGAACATTAGCATTACAGAGTTTTTTAAAATGAATGTGAATTTAGACATCACCCAGTGAGAAAATCAAACCCATCTAGAATGTAAGCTGCATGAAATTAGAGGCCATTTTATACTTACAGCTGTATCCTAAACCTAAGATCTTACATAATGCATAATTGATGTTTATAGAAGAAGAAATTGAGCTCTCAAAAGATTGAGTCTTGCCCAAGTTCACAAAACATTTGCCCAAATGCTAGATCTTCACTCATAGCCTAGTGCTTTGCCTACCATGCCACATTAAGCTTCTTTAAGGATCTGATGTCATCTCCAAATGAGTTAAATTTAGGTTGTAGAGTAATATTTTATTGGTTATTGATATATAAGTCACACTAAATTAACAAATCTTGAATCTGATTATACTACTTGTAAATTACAATTTGGCAAATTACAAACTCTATTATTTTTCACTTGGTTTTACAGTTGGACAATATTTGATTATAATTTCTCTACTTAAATTTGGAATCATGGGAAAGACAAATAGAAGTAAATGACCAAAATAACAAAAACGATCTTGTCGTCCTCTGTTTAGAGGCAGTTATTAATTACCAGATGTAAAACCACTTCTAATATGCAGGAGGCTTCTTAATTATCCTGCAAGGAATGAAAGCTAAAGAAAAAAAATCTCTAGAAGAAAATTATGCATAAGATTGGTTGATGAATTGTATTCTGTGAAGATTAAGAACATTTAATTAAGGGAGTCTGCATATATAAAAATACATGTACAAATACTCTTTGTTTAATGGAACCTTTGGTGGGGTGCCTTGGTGGCTCACTTGATTGTCTGCCTTCACGTCAGGTCATGATCCCAGAGTCCTGGGATTGAGCCCCACACTCGGCTCCTCCAGCTTGTGTGCTCACTCTCTCTCTCTCTCTCTCTGTCAAATAAATAAATAAAACCTTTTTAAAAAATAAAATAAGGGCACCTGGGTGGCTCAGTGGGTTAAAGCCTCTGCTTTCGGCTCAGGTCATGATCGAGGCCCACATCGGGCTCTCTGCTCAGCAGGGAGCCTGCTTCCCCCTCTCTCTCTGCCTGCCTCTCTGCCTCCTTGTGATCTCTCCCTCTGTGAAAAAAATAAATAAAATCTTTAAAAAAAATAAAAATAAAAATAAAAAAATAAAAAATAAAAAATAAAATAAAATAAAGGAATCTTTGTTGGTAACAAAAGTATCGTATCTCCGTGTATCCTCTTCATGCCATAGTTTTGCAATTTCACACTCAACACTGTCACAATAAGAGGCTACCATTGCCTCTATTGATGAAAAATATTGCAATGTGGCTCATGGTTCCCATGTTTGACATTTACTTTAGACATTGGAAGGGAAAATAACATAGTAGACTGGTTAACATTGGTGACAGCCACATGAAAACCTCATTTCATCTGGTTATCAGCTTTGTGCTCCATCCAAGAAACCTATTTCAATGTTGAATGCCTTTCAGTGTCTTTCTTTCTTATATTAAACATGTTGTGCCAAAAAGTTGTCCTCTTCTATCCACCCTGAACAGATTGAGGACAGTTAGTCATGTTATTCTAAGTGAGATTACTGTTTTTATTTAGATACCATTATTAAATCATCCCCTTGGTCACTGCCAACCTTAGTAATAATTATTATAATTAACATCTCTTGAATGCTTCCTAGGTGCTAAGTACTTACAGGATTTCACATTTCCCACCCAAACTCTTAAAAGCAGATAATATCTCCCTTTTATTTATTTATTATTATTATTATTATTATTATTATTTGCCCCAGGGGTACAGGTCTGTGAATCATCAGGCTTACACCTTTCACAGCACTCACCATAGCACAAACCCTCCCCAATGACCATAACCCATCCATCCTATCACTACCCCCCAACCCCCCAGTAACCCTCAGTTTCTTTTGGAGATTAAAGAGTAGGAAACTCCTCTCAAACTTTTGAATGAAGTGATCACATTTTGTCATGTTTTCACTGCTTTGTCTTTTATCTCTCAGATTAATGTGAAAAGCATTCTTCTGCAAAATCTCAAGTATTTTATTAATCTATTCCCAAGAGGTCATCATGATAGCTCTCTTCCTTCTGTAGTGTGAACCCATGCTAAAGGGACTCCTCTTAAGTTTTCTGTAACCTGATAGAATACACTAGAGCTATCTACTGTCAAAACATGTTCCTTTCTGCATGTGTGGGTTTTTTTTCTGCACGTGTACTTTTTAATAGCCATGTTCCCCTGTCCATAAACACAAGGCTTCAAACACACATTTGTATGGTTAGCAATGTCACAAGAAAAGCTAAGACAATGCATTCAATAAAAATGGGATATGGGACACATGGATTCCTTATTTTAATTTTTAGGAGGAGTTTTTCCATCTTTAGCATCTGAAGACTTTAAATTAAGATTTCCTTTTAGTTAAGTTTTGCCACCCATAAAAATTCAGTTGTTTTGGATGCATACATTCCATTAATATATAATTACATTCAGAGAAAGAATTTAAAGATTAGGGAATTCATTTCACAGGCTAACACTTATGTTTTCAATAGAACAAGAAACGAATAGCTAGAACCGTGAAGAAGTGTATGTTCAAAGCATTAATGAAAGAAAGATAAATGAATACCTTTAAAACACTATGATTGAGGTTGAACTAGTGTAGATTGAAATTTGCCATTTTTCTCTCAATGATAACTTTTGAGATACATTTTTAAAGTTAGTACTACTATTTTAAGTAGAAACTGAATCTTTTCTAAAACCGGACTACTTAGTATCTATAATTAGGGGGTGGTAACACATTTATATTGAAATTTCTAGATGACATTTCCATATGTAAATGTGCTTTTTATACTGTTTAATATGCTGCTCTTTTTAGAAATTCAAAGTTCAGAGAAATGAGGGTGCCCTAGAAATGAGATTTATTTGTCGTTCACCTAAAAAGATATTTCATTAGCTTTCTGCAGCTTATCAAGCTTTATAGTAAGGGCTGCTAACATCTTCATTGACATAAACCTTTTCTTTTTTGCCTACACAGAAAAAAAAATAGAAATAGAAATCAGCAGTTCACTTAGAGATAAGGTCTATCTGTCTCTCCTCCTCTCCTTCCCGCCCGCCCTCCCTCCTAGTTCCTTTGCACCCTCCCACTACATTTTCCTCATGGTTCTGAAACTCTCTAAAATACTTCATCCTATTTTTATACCTAGTTTATATACCTAGTTATAATAGACTTCTTTTCAAGCTTCTTTTTTTTAAAGCAGTGAAATAGTCTATTGCATGTAACTACTTGAAAAGGAACAATATGCCCTTACTTCGTTGAAAGGTTTTCATTAATTTAACACTATTTAAATGTAAATAGAAGCTCCTCTGTCTGCCAGATCAGCTGGCTCCTTATCTTGCTGCTGTAAATCGTCGTCTAAGGTTGTAATTATTATGGTCATAAGATAAACAGATGAAACATGACACAAATGTCACTTCACGTCACTCTTGGAAATGTGATGAAACACTTCAGGGTTTGAAAGAGAGGTTGAGTTTTTAACTAGCTGCAATCCGTCAGTGGTTGTTACATACACAAAAGATAAATGTTCTCTCTGTGATTTTCTTTGTAACATGTTGAAATACAAATGATGACTCTCTAATAGATTGAGGATAAAGAGAGATAACTTTATGCTGCAGTTCATCTGTGCTAGCATATAATTTAGCCATACAAAACAAATACTTTCATACACAAAATGTCCCTGAATATCATATTTGCACTTTTAAATATTTTATTCCTAGTAAATGTAACCCAGAGTTTCATTGAAATATTGGTTCGGTGGGTGGGGAAGAAGGCACTCATCATCCCTCAAACTTGTACATTGGCAAAGAATAATAAGCCTTAAGAATCTGAGACAAGGGCATCTGGGAGGCTCAGTCAGTTAAGCATCTGCCTCTGGCTCAGGTCATGACCCCAAGGTCCTGGGATGGAACTCCGCATGGGGCTCCCCCGCTTAGTGGGGATCCTGCTTCTCCTTCTTCTTCCTCTACCCCTACCTCCCACTCGTGCTCACTTTCTCTCTCTTTCTCGCTCTCTTTCTCTCAAATAAATAAATAAAATCTTTAAAAAAAAGAATCTGAGACAATGGTGACCTAGTAAAAGAAACACTATATTCAGAATGCTTGACTTCTGAGAATTATCTATTTTTTACACAAAAAAATTAAGAGAATTATCTTTTGAGATAACAATATTCTCTTTATTAATTGATCCAATAGCTAAGGTACATTCCTTTGCCTGAAAAAAATGACCCTTGGCAGCAGTGAATATATTTAATGTAAATTATATTTTTATGACATAAGCAAGCAGCTTTCTATGAGAACCCTTTAAGATAGTCTGTATCAGGGGTGCCTGGGTGCTCAGTAGTTTAAGCAGCTGCCTTTAGCTCAGGTCATAAGCTCAGGGTCTTGGGATGGAGCCCCATGTCAGGGTCCCTGCTAAGCAGGGAACCTGCTTCTCCCTTTGCCCCTCCCCCTCCCCCTGCTTGTTCTCCCTCTCTCTCTCTCTCTCTCTCTCTCTCTCTCTCTCTCAAAATCTTTAAAAATAAAAAATAATCTATATCAGCAGACTAAATAAGCTATTTGTTTATTATTAACTATTCACCAACTTAGTATTTTGCATTTTTGCTTAGTTTTATCCTAGAATGTCACCGAAGTATTCTAAGATCTTTGTATCATGACCACTTCTCACTTTTTGTGAAAAGGTTTGCTTACCAAGACTGCAGAATGAAATCTGATGACATTATTCACTGGTCTTAGGTAAAGATATTGCTCTAAGAACTTTTGGCTAAACATTAAATGTAGTTGAACAAGAGTCCAAAGATTATACTTATTTAAAAAGAAGCATTTAGAACAAAACAGAGGATCATAGGGGAAGGGAAGGAAAAATAAGACAAAATCAGTGAGGGAGACAAACCAAAAGAGACTCTTAACCCTAGGAAACAAACTGCTGGAGGGAGGTAGATGGGGGGATGGAGTAACTGGTTGATGGCCATTAAGGAGGGCAGTTGATGGAATGAGCATTGGGCATTGTAGGCAATTGATGAATAACCACTAAACTCTACCTCTGAAACTAATCATACACTTATATGTTAATTAATTGAATTTAAATTTTAAAAAGGCATTTAGTATACTAAATTTAAATGTGCTTTATAAAGAAAAAGTGTGCTTTGGAATGTGCTTTCATTTTCCTTCTCCAAAGCCAGGTATGTAATAACAGGTCTGTAAAAACATCTCTTATTTCAGTCTTGAAATTTATAAAAATTTACTTGTATTATTAAAACTATTACTTTTATTTAATAGTAACGTTGGTTCTCTTGGTGATTTATTGGAAGGGAGAGATATGTTTCCAGAGAACAACAGATAATTTTTACTTTCATGAGACTATTTTTTAAATACTAATGTACACTAAACAGAAGCATTTTGGCATATAAAGTATTATAGAATCATCACAAAATATCAAATTCATAAAAATGGGAATGGTAGTGGGAGGATTGTATTTTTCTCACTAGGGAACTTTAAAAATACATCTTCATAGGAAAATGACAAAAAAAAGATATTCTTAAAAATAATCATGATATAGGTGTGCCTGGGTGGCTCAGTTGCTTAGGTGACTGACTCGATTTCGGCTTAAGCCATGATCTCAGGGTTGTGAGATCGAGCCCTGAGTTACAGCAGATTGGGTGTGGAGCCTGCTTAAGAGTCTCTTTCAACTTCTCTCTCTCCACCTGCCTCTCCTTCCCCTGTTCTCTCCCTCTCTCTCTCTATCATCCCCTTCTCTAAAATAAATAAATAAATAAATAAATAAATAAATAAATAAATAAATAAAATCATGATATAAATTTGCTGTCAACAAAATGTAATTTAATTTAGCTCTTCTGGGAGGTGCCTGGGTGGCTCAGTCTGTTCAGTGGCTGCCTTCAGCTCAGGTCATGATCTCAGGGTCCTGGGGTGGAGCCCTGCATCAGGCTCCCTGCTCAGTGGGGGTTCTGCTTCTCCCTCTCCCCCTGCCTGCTGCTCTGCCTGCTTGCACTTTCTCTGTCAAATAAATAAAATCTCAAAAAAAGAAGAGCTTATTGTTTAAATAAATTTAAAATTTTAAATTATTAAATTTTATTAATATTATTTTATAAATTTTATTAAATTATTAAAATTTTAAATTATTAAATATTTAAACAAAATATATTTTATTAAAGAAATAAAATAGCTCCTTTTAAATCAAAAACCTCCACTGTAAAACTTTTTTTTTAAATTGATATGCTATTTTGAATTTAATGAAATCAGACCTTTCATATTTTTTTTAAAGTAAACTCAATGCCCAATGTAGGGATCGAACTCGTGACTCTGAGATCAAGAGTTGCATGCTCTACCAACTGAGCCAGCCATGTGCCCCACTACTGTAAAACTTCTATCTTTAAGTCTAGACAGGTGAAAAGTTTATGTAAATAATAGATAAAGTAGATTGAAAGACTAAAATCTTTCAACTAATAATGAGATGTAGTTTGAGGTGCTGGAAAGAAAACCAGAAGAATGGAATTTGTATACTGCAATCAAAACATTTTAGTAACCTAAAATTTGATGGGTATTTTTGTCTAAAGGCGATATTCATGTTTTTTAAACTATTGTTTTATTAATTTATACCATTTATACTATAAATACCATTTATTTATATAATTAATAATGTGTTAGTGAACCAGTCAACAACAGCTATAAGATTAATATTTAAACGTTTATTAATAGTTTCTAAATGCCTGGGACTAATTAAATCTTCTTGTTCCACAAGAACAATGTTTAATTATCTTGACTATACAGCTTGTAAGCAAAGATGTCACTAGAGTGTTCTTGTTTCACATCTTGAGTAATACTTTGTTAGTTCACTTTCAAAAACCATGAGATGAATTCAACATATTCTTTATCTGTTAATCATAAGCAACATGGAGATTCTTTAAATGAAACCATGCCTTTGTATTGGTGATATTTCACTAGACAGATCATATGAATTCTGAATTCATCAGGGAAGTATTAACCTATTACTGGAACTTACATAATTTCCATTACTACTGTGTGTGTTTACATGTGCCGAAAAAGCTTTCCAGTAGTTGAATTCTTTGCCTAAAACAAATAAAACTGAAATTATAGGAATCCACCTATCAGGGGTATTGTCAATTCCTAGATTGCCTGCCAGATGCCTTTTGAGTGCCACGCATTTATTTGAGACAGGTTATAGCAATAGATCATCATAGATTCATAAGACTTTAGAAAGGGAAGGAATCTAGTCCAAATGTTTTATTTTACAGAAGGAAAAAAAATGGGATCTCATTAACTGTTTCTACTCAACCCATACTGTTTTTCAATTAAATGTGTTACTATTCAAGTCAATGAAGTTTAACAATATCAAGCCTTCAATAAGAGGCAGTTGACATGGAGCAAATCCTTTAAAAATCAATAATATAAATTAAGGTCATTTTGGTAATTCTCATGATAGCCCTTCTCTGTTAGCATTCACCACTTAATCAAACTATTTTATTATTCTCAAACATTAAAACACATCTTTCATAAAAATAATTTTGCTATCTAAAACTTTTGGCCATATTAGGGTATGAGAACCCTGCAGCAGAAGGAAGAATTTTTAGCTACTGTACTTCACAGCATGTTCCAGAAATAATTCTCCATGGGTTCCACATTCCACAAAGCTCTTCTTCCATGGGCAAATAGAATGAGAAATAAGGAATGTAGGCACTTTGATGCTACCAAACGCAAACAGATTTTAGAACTAGTTCTCCTGTGGTCAGAAAGGATTTACCTTGTACTCTTCCTTGGAAAGTACCTTGCCATACAGATTTATCCTCTAGGGTGTGAGTGTGATCCAAGAAGGGTCTACTTAATCTGGAGAGAAAGAATGTCATTCTTCTGGTTATACTTTATTTAATGTTACATCAGTTTGGTTTCCAGAATGATAGGAACTCAGGTCCTTGAAATAAGGACATAGGAATACATTTTCATACTTACTCATTCACTTAATTTATTTATGTATTTATTTTTTAAGATTTTATGTAATCTCTATCCCCACATGCTACTTGAAATCACAACCCTGAGATTAAGAGTCATACACTCTACCAACTGAGCTAGTCCGGGGGTCCCCATTTTCTCACTTTAAGTTAGCATTTTGTTTGACAAATCAGACTCAATGGAATTTGTTAATACAATTTGCCCAGGGCCTTATGGAGAAAGGGAAAAGTGGGAACACTTGCATGGCTGCAGGGTTCACCACTATCATTTCTGTGTGACTGCAAAGACAGCATTATTTCTCTCAAATGGATGTGTAATACATCAATTATAATACATCAATACCTTAGATGTATTAAAAATACAAGGCATTAGACCATAAACTCTTATTTATTATAATTTTACTACAACACTAGTTTTGATATTAGTAACTTCATAATTTGAGTAGAACCACAAAATGGTAGATTAAGTTTGGTTTGTAATACAGTAATTTTTTTTTAAGTAAAACTAAGTTAGCAGTTATTGCCAGGAACATGTCCTGTCATTTGTAAGGTAACTCTTCTCATTTTTAGAAAAGTTCAGTATTTATAAAAGGTATCAATTTGACAGCTCTGGAGACACACTTCATTTTTTTAATTCAAATAATAGGAACAGCGACACTGCAACTTTCTGTATAATTTCCAACTAAAGCATCTGTGGTGTCTATCACTATTTTGAAAAGTCTGTTTCCTGGGTGAGGAATTATTTTGGTCAACACATCTTAGCATGTGTTGCCCCAGAAAGGCAGTTTCCTTTTCCTCAGAGCACTAAATACAGTCATGATACTTCTTGACTTTTGTGAGAGGCAGATGAATACCTGCTTTCCAATTTGTACCTCACCCATTTCCTTCTCTACAAATTGGGGGCAAGAATTATATGTCTGAACATGTGGATGGTCCTAGTGGAGTGCCTGGTATTCAATACATGATAGTTTTCCTTTCCTTGTTTTCTTTTCCCCTCCTGAATATACTGAAAAGAAACTAAAATTAGCACTACAGAGATTTCGATTCCCTGTTTTCCATCTGCTTCAATACCTTCAAGATGTTTTTCTTTTTTCTGTATTATTTTCTTCCGATGTAACACAAAGGAATTCTATAAAAAATAGGATACAATGAAAGACCTTTCACCAAAAGACTACGTTATAGGAAATAACTCACAAATAACAATAGATGAACCAAAAGGGAGTCCTTTACTCCATACTGAGTAAATTAGCAACTACACAGTCAATCATTGATTCTGGGATAATAGAGCAAGCACTCTCTTGTGTATTATTTGATGGTTAGCTCAAGATGAACATGATAAAAATAGAATTCAGTTAATACAGATTAAAAACAATAAGCCTGCAATGTTTTACTTACTCATTCTCTGTAATGAACCATTAATGCTTTAGCAGAGTAGCAGAAAAAATGTTGAGAATGATTTAATAAGTGTATTGTGTTATGAAAAATGTTATGGCCCACACCCTAGACCAAGACCTCTATTGAGACTACACTGCATCTTATTTACAGGCAGGGGTTGGCTAATTAAACAGGTATCCCTTCAATGGGTATCACTATGTTTATTTTATCCTCACAGTTATATTAAAAACAATAATAACCTTAATTTCTCTCGTTCTCATTTCTCAGAACAAGCCTATGAGATTGACACTAGTACTAACTCCACATTATAGAAGAGGAAATCGAGGCTAAAATTTCTACTTCATAGAACAAGGTCACACAGTAAGAAGGAAAGGAATGTTCTTTAAAAGAAATACTAGAACCCTTCTCTCTTTGGTTCCCTTGGAAATTTTTTACTTAGTAGTGAAATACTAATTTGTGAAAATCAATGGCAGGGAAGGGTGTGTGAGCTCGAAATGAGCATCTGCTCTTTAGTCTTATATATAGGACTGCGGTAACATAGAAATCACACTAGCCGATGACTGATGCTAAACATCAGGAATGACAAAATAATAGTGGTGATTTAGCCTACTCAACACCGAAATTAGGCTGACTTTGTTTTCTCACATACTATTGAGAAATGCGATTTAGAAAGGATTTCTGTATAAAGTCAAAGTTTACTGTTGATCATATAACCTTTCGCTTTTTTGTCAGCTATCTTTGGAAAGGCAAGTTTTTAAACAATTATTTGAAATTTCTTTGTTTTTTGTTGTTTTCTCTATCTTACAGGCCTCCTTAATTCTATATAAATTCTTGACAAAAATCTCAGCTATTTGATAGTTTATTCATTAAACAGATATTTAATGAATTCCTACTATATGCCAGGTCCTGTCCTCAGGAATTTAATGTAGAATATCTACATTGATTGTCAGAGACATGGTTTGGATTCACTTGACCAATTATATTTGGTATTTTTGCATGTTTAAAACAAACTACTTCCAAATATATTGATACAAATAAAGAGGCTGTTTCATAAAATATGTTTCTCTCAGACTGCTACTGTTTGTTAAACAAAAATAACATCTATATATCTTCTTGATATAATCACTGCTAACTTAGAATTCTTGAAACCTTACAAGAGAAAATGAATCAACAGAACAATGTTGAGGCTTTACTTTCCTGTTAAGGGAACAATCTGAATCTTCCCTAAAAGAGAAACATTATGTTTCCTAAATTATTTTTATTCTCACACAAAAAGTAAATCCTTCAAGAGAAGTGACTATCAATTTTTCAGTATTTGTCCCTTTAAGGTAAGAAGAAATGAATCAGAAATCAAGCAACTTGGCATTCCGTTGATGGTTCTGCAGGCAGTGATAGGGTCTAGGTAGACAAGTAGGAAGCTGGAAGAGAAAGCCTTGGACAGAAGTGGCAAGTCAGAACTTTATTTCCCATATGGTGCCAGAGGTCAAGAGCTTATTAAGTGTTTGAGAACCAAGAAATCAAAGTTATCCTTAGAGACCACAGACATCTGTAGTCCCAGTCTATACAAATGTCTTCAAACTGGAAAAAGCAGGTGGAGTTAAAGAATCTAAGGCCTTGATGGTTAGAGCAAATCAGATTTGGGGCCATTCAATAATAGTAGAATTGGATGGGACTAACCTGACTCCAGTATTCAGCATAAGTAAGAGTCCAGTATCCCCAAATGTCACATTGGAAAAGAAAACAGGGCTCTGAGCCTGCTGGTTTGTTTTCTGATTCCTAGGTGGTCAGGAGCCTAAAAGCATTTTTTTCCAGATCAAATAGAACAAAGGAAAAGTGACAGAAATTTGATTGGAAATGTAAAGACCCATAGGATGGAATTAGATATTTTAAGTAGTCATACCTGGAGTTATAATTTATAACCCTCAACAGATTTTACAAATGTAATCCTGATGAGTGCTTTTGTAGCATACCAGATCTTTTCTGCCACAATTTATTGCATTTCATTTACTGTATGTTCACACTTTACTCTTTGACCATTATACCAGCTACTTTCAAGTTGATTTAAATGGATAACCCTATGGAATTTTGGGATGGGATGGGTCTGTATTTTGAACAAATACCCATCGAAAATTTAGATTTTGATATCCATTATATGTGATTTCACTTATATATAAGTGATCATCTCTTGAGATGGAATAATGTGAAGTCTATTAATGCATAATGAGATGCATTTTTAAAAATATCATAAATGATAATATTTTTTATACTTCAGAGTTATTTACTTTGAGTATTATATAACTCTAGAAAAGAACATTTTACTCCTCTCTAAAACTTTGTTAAGTTACAGGTTATATATTTTATTTCAAGATTATAATTTTAATATTCCTCAGATACCATTACTGAACAGTATTATTTTTTAGCCAAGAAAAAATACAGCATTTTAGAAATACTTATGTCTACCTACTCATTTCATTAAAGGACTTCAAGTAATTCACTATTATAAAACACTTCACGAGTTCCATAGTCAGCTAGATAGAAAATGTCAGTTCTTATGAGCATTTCCAGAGGTGTTAAATATGCTTAGCTTTTTCTTCTCAAAAATGAAGTAGCTTTAACTTATCACATATAGTTAAAAGATTTAAAAATTTAATGTAAGGTCTTTTCTATGTATATACAGTCATTTTTTTCTTTAAAAATTTTTTATTATTATTATTATTTGCCCAGGGGTACAGGTCTGTGAATCATCAGGCTTACACCTTTCACAGCACTCACCATAGCACAAACCCTCCCCAATGNTTATTTGCCCCAGGGGTACAGGTCTGTGAATCATCAGGCTTACACCTTTCACAGCACTCACCATAGCACAAACCCTCCCCAATGTCCATAACCCATCCACCCTATCCCTACCCTCCCACCCCCCAGTAACCCTCAGTTTGTTTTGTGAGATTAGGAGTCTCTTATGGTTTTTCTCCTTTCCCATCCCATCTTGTTTCATTATTCTTCCCTCCCTACCCCTCACAACCCCCCACCCTGCCCCTCAAGTTCCTCATATCAGAGAGATCATATGATAATTGTCTTTCTCTGATTGACTTATTTCGCTCAGCATAATACCCTCTAGTTCCATCCATGTCATTGCAAACGGCAAGATTTCGTTTCTTTTGATAGCTGCATAGTATTCCATTGTATATATATACCACATCTTCTTTATCCATTCATCAGTACAGTCATTTTCTACAGGCGTGTGGTTTGGTCTTCATTGCAGTCTTTAACTGCTTGCCTCTGCTTTTTCTACCTGTTACTATATGGTATGTCTTCATATGCTGTACACATTCAGTGAAACTTTTCTCTGAATGCTAAATAGCTTTCTAAGTATGAAATAATATTGATATTATAAGAATAAATGTTAAAGGAGCCTATTGGCTCTGTTGGTTAAGTGTCTGCCTTCTGCTGAGGTCATGATCCTGGGGTCTTGGGACTGAGCCCCAGGTCAGGCTCCCTGGCTAGCAGGGATTCTGCTTCTCCATCTCCTTTTCCTCTCCTGAGGAGAAGACTCCCTGCTGGATCCCAGGATGCCAGGATCATGACCTGAGGTGAAGGCAGATGCTTAACTGACTGAGCCACCCAGGTGCCCCAAATAAATAAAATCTTTAAAAAAATTTTAAAAAAGTGTTATGACAAAAGATCATCAGCAGAAATGCTGTACGGAAGATCAATTTGAAAACTTAATTAGCAAACCGAACATTATTAGCCCATTCCCACTGCAAAATACACAGCTTGTTTTGGGGGGGCGGGGGGGAAGCCAACGGCTTAGAGAAAACTTATTTGACAAATATTTCTTGAGTACCTACACCACAGAAAACACTGCACTGAGACTTTGGAGCATAAACATAATACAAGGGACAATATGTAAAGAACAATGCAAATGGAGCAATGTAAAAGGGATAGAAAGAGTTCAGAGGTAGAAGAGATGGTTTCTTGCTGTCAAGGATCATGGAAGTAGAAAGCACTACACTTTTATGTTTTTACAGATAAATAACACGATATTCCCTCAATTTTGAAATTAAAAACAAGAATATAAATTCTCCTACATATATGCCAAACAGGAAAAATTGATGCTTCAGTATTTTATTTTTGTCAGGTTAGGTGGAGGAATAGAAAAAGATAGGTGGAAAAAAAAAACCGACAGAGGCAAAGAGATACACAGGAGGAATAAAGGAAGTATACAGAGACAGTGAGAACCTGACACATACTGTGACCCAAATCTGATTCCTTTCTCTGTCAATTATTGGCTGTGTGGCCTTGGGTAAGACTCGTAACCTTTCTGAGTCTCAATTTCTTCATCTTAAAACAAATATAATACCAATCTTGAAGAGTTCTTTGTGAGTGTCAGATGGAAAGCATATCACACAAAGCAGAATACAAATAAACAGTTGCTATTAAAACAGTAGACTTCTGTGGAGAAATATCATTTGCATGATCATTTAAATTATTACTGCTAAAAATATTTCATACATCTACTTAAAATGGGACTATCATAGGTACCAACACTCTTAATGGAGGTTAACATGTTTATCCTGGGCTACTGCACCTGTCCCAACTCCCAGTTTGCCCAGAGTTCTGTTATAGCATTTGCTACCCTGTATTGTACTTTATCTAATTATATATCCCACTCAGCCAACTGTGAGGTCCTCAAAGAATGAGAATGGTGTATCATTTTTATATCTCTTAGCATCTGTCATATATGGCAGGTATTTAACTAAGTGTCGGGGGAATTAAGAAAATTCACATTTGTTAGAGAACCCACCTATAAGCTGGCATTATTACAGCTACATTTAAAATAGGCTAACATAGGTTAGTTTACTCTGCATGTTCAGTTGCACATCAAAACACCATTTTTCTGCTTTGAATTCAAACAAACCTAAATTAGAATCCTGGTCACTTAATCCTTCTATGTCCAGTTCCTTTGTCTATAAATTGGTGTAATGTCACTTTTACTCAAAAAATTGTGAGAGATGCTTTAATAGGATAATAAATATAAAGCATTTGGCACATAAAATAAATTTGCTAATTTCCTTTCCTTTCATTTTTAATCCCTCTACTACAAATTACTCTTTTCAACTTCAATATTCTCAATTTCTGAATTCTTTTTTTAAAGATATTATTTATTTATTTGAGAGAGAGAGAGAGAGAGAAAGAGAGAGAATGAGAGCAGAGGGAGGGGCAGAAGGAGAGGAGCAGACTCCCTGCTGAGCAGGGAGCCTGAAGTGGGGCTCAATCCCAGGACCCTGAGATCATGACCTGAGCCAAAGTCAGATGTTTAACTGACTGAGCCACCCAGGCACCCTCAATTTCTGTAATTCTCTGCAGAATGTTGAAATTGAAGATTTCCAATGCTAATGCTGTAAAAAATCTATTTTAAATTAACCCACTTAATATTCACTTAAGAACAGTGAAATAACCTTCCAGAAAAAAAAAACACATCAAGGAAATAAAGTCGTTTCCGAAAGATGGTGGAATCATGAATCACAGCAACTTCTGAAGATAAACTGTGGTTTAAGATCCCTGGAGACCATGACAGGGTCTTTGGGGGACTTTGTTGTCTCCACTTAAAATTAACTGGGAAAGAAAGTGAGGTTTATTGAAGGTACTACCACAATAGCAAGATATGAAACCCTTTCAGTTTTTGTATCTGTAATCGAGACAGAGTTTGTTCTTATAGCAGCTAAGTCACTGTTATCCAAAACAAGGAGATGGGGTCCTACCTCACTCACAGCACTGTCATAATTGATCAACTTAACATACTAGAATTCAGATGAGGGGCATCTGGCTGGCTCACTCCATAAAGCATGGCACTATCAATCTTGGGGTGATGAGTTCAAACCCTATGTTATGCATAGAGCTTACTTTAAAAATAATAGAATTCAGATGAAAATATACCTAATGGAGTTTAATTTGGAGAGTAGTAACCTAATTGAAACTTCAGTTACTTTCCATTGCAAATGGCCTTTGGATTGTTGAATGCGGCACTGGCATTATAATTAGAAACATAAATTTGAGGAAACAAAGTGCTCTAAAGGCTAAAGTTTTGTTCTGTGTTCTAAAATAAATGATTTTGCTTGGGTGAGAAAACTTCAGTGATATGATTGTCTGCTAGATCTCTCTATGTTGTTGAAGATAATCAAGAGTTCAATGTATTGGCCATTGTGTTTTGAAATACTAGGAGGCTAACAGAATGTTGCATTTAATCTGGTGTTCATAATGTTGAGAGTAAAATGGCAGCATTTGAAGAAGAATTAGAGGCTTATGTAAAAGAAGTCGTGAAAGAGAGACATATCCACATTGAGAACTATAAAATAGCTTAGAATGACTAGTATAAGACCTTTATGTAGAATGTTCCAGCACTTCCTGCCTCTTAAAAGATGATTATGGAAAAAAGATTACAAAGAAATGATATATGCGAAATCCAAATCAACAAATACAGAAACCTAAAATCTCTCGGTAAAGAATTACTATTTTAAAAAGGGAAGATTAAGTCATTGGCCAGGTATAGCTAGACCAGAGTTTCACAACCTTGCCAATATTGACATTTTAAGCCAAATACTTTGTTGTGGGTGGAGTGTCCTATGCATTGCAGGTTGTTTTGCAGTATTCTTAGCCTTTATCCACTAGAGGCCAGTAGTGACAGTCTTCCAATTGTGAAAATTGAAAATGACTCTAGACATTACCAAATGTCTTCTGAGGGGCAAAATAGCTCCCATTTGAAAACTACTGAGTCAGGCCCTAAATATTTCAGCTGGAATGTAGAAGAAATTGAGAAAAGGAACAACAATCACTAGACCCAAAGGATACCTGCAAAATAAATGCTAGAAGAACAGAAATTATTACCTAATCTAGAGATATGCAACTCTTCCATATTCAAGACAACTTCCATGGGATTATGTAAAACATCTCTTTTGGACTGGCTTGATCCTCCTTTTGAGGAAAAGAGGTGCATTTGGTGTCTGTGAGTAATAAATAAAAGCCAGCAAGGTGGGCAAATTTCCATTCATTCTAGCCCCAAGTTAAGTCTCTTGTTAGTACCAGCCTGACTCTAATCAGGATGGAAGTGCCAGAAGAAATTGGGATAAATTCATCAAAATATTCAGTTATAATTGACAAGCTAAAATTTTTGAGTGCTTTGGTTATTCACTGTTATCAACTAACCATTTTCCCCTACTGTGAGATATTAAGATGAATTTTTGAGTTTGGCAGTAAGGGTAGAAGGTCTTACTATTAGAAATAAAATCAGGGAGAAAAAGAACCATAGTGAGAACACATTATTCTTTTTTTTTTATTTTATTTATTTATTTATTTATTTATTTATTTATTTATTTATTTATTTATTTATTTATTATTATTTGCCCAGGGGTACAGGTCTGTGAATCATCAGGCTTACACCTTTCACAGCACTCACCAAAGCACAAACCCTCCCCAATGTCCATAACCCATCCACCCTATCCCTACCCTCCCACCCCCCAGTAACCCTCAGTTTGTTTTGTGAGATTAGGAGTCTCTTATGGTTTGTCTCCTTCCCGATCC
>LNAC01000609.1:471483-583323 GCA_002007465.1 Ailurus styani | reverse complement strand
CCCAACAGTGTAGGAGGGTTCCCCTTTCTCCGCATCCTCGCCAACATCTGTCATTTCCTGACTTGTTGATTTTAGCCATTCTGACTGGTGTGAGGTGGTATCTCACTGTGGTTTTGATTTGTATTTCTCTGATGCCGAGTGATGTTGAGCACTTTCTCATGAGAACACATTATTCTTTTGTACAATTTCCAAAGCCTTATTTCTGAAGTTTAGTCATTTTTTCTACTATGAAAAAATAGGCAAATATTCGTATGAACAAGCAAAATTCTAGAAAAGAAGAAAATGGTTATTTTGTATCAAAACATGATTGTAATAGCAATCAAATTCTGTTACTTTTTTTCTGAAAATTTTTTTAAAAGACTTTATTTATTTAGTTGACAGAGAGAGATCACAAGTAGGCAGAGAGGCAGGCAGAGAGAGGGGGAAGCAGGCTTCCTGCTGAGAAGAGAGCCTGGTATGGGGCTCCATCCCAGGACCCTGAGATCATGACCTGAGCCGAAGGCAGAGGCTTTAACCCACTGAGCCACCCAGGCACCCCTGAAAGTTTAAATAAGGAGTATCTTTGGCTCTTTCTATCTCAGGTTTTGGAATTCCTCCACCTACCTTTCCCTTGAGAAACTCAGGTTGCTCACCTAAAGAAAAAAAATAAGAATTAATGAAATTGTTTATTTTCCTTCACTCCTGAAAACTTGAAGAAGAACTCATTTTATTCTATAATTTTTTTCTTGGCTTCCACTTATTAGCAATTTCCACATGGTGAAATCTAGGTATTTTGCGTAGAATTTTTTATTATTGTGAACACCCAAAATAAATTCCATCTGTTTGGCCTTCATCAAACCATGGATTATATGTGTTCCAAGCCCTGTTCATTTTACTGCACAACTAAATATTCACCGGACTCTTTTAGGGTAGAAATGTCCAACAAAAAACATACAGACAAATCAGAGGGACATATTACACAATTTTGCATGCTTAACTACCTCATCTATTCTGCTTTTCATAAACGTTGTCTAGCCCAGTCATTTTTGTCTGTATCCCATTTTCCTCTTAGGCTATCTCTCATATTAGTCACTTTAGAAATCATAGCCAACTCAAGATGATTTATAAAAAATAGAACAGATTGGAAACAATATAGTCAGCAAGGTTATTAATTTGTAGATGTAAAAATTTGCTACTTCTTACAAGAATTCATTTTCTCAATAAATGTAGTTTTCTTTCTCAGTCACTTTTGATCCAACTCAACATATCTCTCTCTCAATGTTTACCAAGTGTCTAAATTTTTCCATCATAAAATAAAATCACAATTATTAGGATCGTACTTTCTACTTTGGCAAATTTTTCTTTTTATAATAAATTGTCTTCTGTATAGCTGGCGTGTTTATTTTGGATACCGAATAAACAAAATTCCTCTCAGTTATCCAACTATGTCTTTAGCTATATGTGTGTGAGGTATATTTCCATATTTTTGTATTATCTCAATATTTATGAAATCCTAAACATTCCCCAAATGTCTCATGTATAGTGATAGTGTCTTTCTAGTAGACTTCTGGGTAAGCCTGGATAGACTGCTGTAATGTTTTTATGATGAAATCAGGAGCATATTTGATGTTAATAAAATGCTCCAGATTTCAACTTAGGATCTAGATTAGATGTATATTTTGGATTTTCCTCCAAGGTACAATTAAAGAGCTCTCTCCCTAATAAAATAGTGGTTGATCCCTAACACTTTTCCTAAACAAGGATACTAGAATCTCACTTCGGCTACAAAAAAATAGGTCTGCTTTGCAGAATAATTCAAACATATATATCATATTAGCTCTGATATCAGCATTAACTAATAGGAGACTTTTTTGTAAGCATATAAATAAACATCAGAACAAACATTTCTTACTTCATGCAAAAATTATTTTAAAAAGTTTAAGTGCTTTATATGGAATTAATAGCTAGTAATAATCACATTTAATACTTTTTATTTTTCCTTGAGCATCTTCCTGGGAAGTAATGCATTCAAAAAAATCTGTGATTTATGTTCATTATTATTAGTTCTGATAAATTCGTGTATTCAACTGACTGCAGGTTTGATTTTCTTTACAAAGAAAATTTGTAGAAAAGAGAATTTTCTTTACAAAGGACTAGCCTTTTGTAGGAGCAAATTAAAAAAATACAATCATCATTTTAACTGTATAGTTTCTAAGAAATAATTTTATATCTCTGAATATCGAGTCCTTAGATTATTTACAAAGCCTTACTTTCCCAGCCCTGTTCGAATTCACTTAGCTATGATAAATAACATATTTTGAATTCAGCACATCTTCTTGGCAGCTATCCAGTGATTTCCTCCCCTTGGGTTGTTTGCCCTGAGTATATTCAACATCCACTCTTCTGATCTGTGTTTTCGGAAGGCACTTAAAAGGCTCTTAATTCATGGAGAAAATAATTCTTCTCAGTGAGTGAATTGTGATCTTCGCTATGAATTTTTCTTACAAGTTTGTGAACCCCTTCTTGATAAGGACTGTGCTTTACATGTTGGCTCCCAGCAGTCGGCCTGCACATAGTGATTAGCTTGTTGGCATGGACATTTTTGTGCATAATTTGTCTCCTGTACAAAATTATATCAATTCTTCCCTGCAATATTAAGAATTAGTATTGGGGTTTTTTAAAGATTTTATTTATTTAGGGAGAGTGAAAGTGAGTAAGGGGAGGGGCAGAGGAAGAAGCAGACTACCTGCTGATCAGGAAGCCCAAAGCAAGGCTTGATCCCAGGATCCTGGGTTCATGACCTGAGCTGAAGGCTTAACCGATTGAGCCACCCAGATGCACCAAGAATTGGTATTAGTAATTTGGAAATGGCTCTGTGAAGTTATTTTTCCAGCTTTTTATTTTTGGACAAAATAGGAATCATCCATATTTTATATATTGGGCAAATCAAGGCACTTGTCAGATGATATTCTGTAGAATAAGATCGCTTTTATTCAGTCAGTGCCTCATTGTGTTGAATCCTAATACAGTATTCTTCCCTAAGTATGTTTTTAAACTGCCTCTAGTAGCATTATGATCTTTGGGAAAAATAGCCTTTGAGAAATGGTCCTGGAAAACATGAGCAGAAAGCATTAGACATTCCTATCTGTTTGCGTTTGAGAGTACTATTTTATTTACATGAGTAATATTGGAACAAACTTAAGTAGTTTCTTAAGCCTATCTAAAGTTGGCATTCTAATACAATGTCAGTATTCTTTACAAATCATGTGTCTGTTCAGTCATGCATTTGAATAAGAATGTAGTTCAAATACTTGCACTTGAGCTTCACATTACTTAATATTTCACCAGGTAATTTAATCTTATCGAAGCGATTTGTGTTAATACAATCATCAGTAATTTTGAATAAGAACAATGCAGCTTCCAAAACTCATTTGCTATTAATATTTGGACTACACATTCTTTTTTTTTTTAAAGATTTATTTATTTATTTTTTGACACAGAGATAGAGATCACAAGTAGGCAGAGAGGCAGGCAGAGAGAGGAGGGGGGAAGCAGGCTTTCCGCTGAGCGGAGAGCCCGATGCAGGCCTCGATCCCAGGACCCTGAGATCATGACCTGAGCCAAAGGCAGAGGCATTAACCCACTGAGCCACCCAGGCACCCTGGACTACACGTTCTTAAGTCAATAAGATAGAATAAAAATAAGTAATCAACACAGTATCTTCCTAAAATATTGCCCATACATTTGGTGAGAATTCAGGAGTCCAGACAGATCCCCTCTCCCAAATCATAATCATGATTTTTAATAAAGAATTCATGTCTAATATGGGGGAAAAAGAGATGGGATGGTTATAAATTTGTGTGATAACATATTGTATTCCTAGTATTCAAGAACATTTTAGTAGTACTATTACTACAGTCAGTTTATTCTGTATTCATTCTTATGGTGTGTTTAAAATCAACATTGTCTATTTTTTTGATTATGCTGTCCCATCTTTGTAAGAAAAGTTGGCAAAATAGAAGACAAAAAAGCAAAGCAAAACTAAGAGAAAATCCATCAAAAGTGCAGAGAGAATCTCCCCAAATCCAAGGAAATTAGATAAGAGTTGATTTTTGAAATATTATCCCATGTCATCAGCAAATTTCATACCATGACCTACTTCTTTTGAATTTCTTTGTAGTTTTTAATGTGATAACTATAAGACCCAATCTGGAGGGGCACCTAGGTGGCTCAGTTGGTTAAGCAGCCAATTTTTTTTTTAGATTTTTTTTCTTTAAGTTCAGTTTAGTTAACATATAATGTATAATTAGTTTCACAGGTAGAATTTAGTGATTCATCGGTTGCATATAACACCCAATGCTCATCACATCAAGTGCCCTCTTTTTTTTTTATTTGCCCCAGGAGTACAGGTCTGTGAATCATCAGGCTTACACCTTTCACAGCACACACCATAGCACAAACCCTCCCCAATGTCCATAACCCATCCACCCTATCCCTATCCTCCCACCCCCCAGTAACCCTCAGTTTGTTTTGTGAGATTAGGAGTCTCTTATGGTTTGTCTCCTTCCCAGTCCCATCTAGTTTCATTATTTTTCCCTCCCCCCACAACCCCCCCGCCCTGCCCCTCAAGTTCCTCATATCAGAGAGATCATATGATAATTGTCTTTCTCTGATTGACGTATTTCGCTTAGCATAATACCCTCTAGTTCCATCCAAATGGCAAGATTTCATTTCTTTTGATAAGCAACCAAATCTTGATCTCAGCTCAGTTGGTTAAGCATCCAACTCAGGGTCACAAGTTCAAGCCCCATGTTGGGCTCCACACTGGGTGTGGAGCCTAGTTAAAAAAACAGCAACAACAATCTGGAAACTGACCTTGAATGCACAACCACAAAGGTTCAGTGAGAAAACCACTGTTAAATAACTTGTAGGAATCTTCAAATTCCTAGTATCAGCAGTAGACCTCACTGTCTTCCATAACTGTAGTTACATTCAAGTAGGACCAGAGTAATATTTTTTTTCAGAGTAATATTTTAAAGACTCTAAGCACTGAAAAGATTATGATGCCTTCCCATAGGGCATTTAGAGTAACAGCAAGCACAAATAAAAATTTTAAAGGCAACATAAGAATATTTTCAGGCAACTAATAAGGCAACATAAGAATAAATCTATTAAATAATGCATAAACATAGTACAGAGACAATGTGTTCCTTTACCTAAGACCTTAAGGCCTCTGGATGAGGGTTTTGATACTATAGATTCAGACTCCTTGGGTGAGATTAAGATTTGGAGTTTTAAAATATGTTCATTTGTGTGTGAGTAGGGACAAGAAACAACAGAAAGAATGCTTTCTAAATTTCCTAATGCTAAATAACTGCTTTTCCTCAAAATCACCTGCAATCTCCTGTTTGTTTCCCTTTACCTTTACAAGTTCATGGTAGTGAACACAGAGAAGTCATTTTAAAATATTATATTATTATAATTCCTAGCACCATGATCTTTATTTACTGAAATATTTTGAAGAGCTATGAAGTTTTTAATACCAGAATTATAAACATTAGTTTAAATCTTTTCCCATTCAGTAATAAACACTAGCTGTGAACCATCAGCCCTATGCAAATGGTAGTAGCTACAGTGAACAAATAATTCCTATGAGGTTTTGTAAGCTTTTCACTTGGTTAATTGAACAACAGAGTTACGTGCTCACTCTGACTCCCCAAACTCAGTAGGAGAGGTAATATGAGGTCATTTATCTTGAACATTACAAATATGAAGTGCCATATAAATGCACCACAATAATATAAATGATGAGTTGCGTTGAAGCTTAATGTCATACTTCCCATTTAATTATATCTTAAGACTGGATTTAGCAAAATTTCCTCTTTTCATTAACAGCAGGAATCATATATCACACTAGGAAACAAATGAGTGTCACTAATGAAACAGTTTTGTGCAAGTAGCATGCTTTCAATATACGAGCCGGTTCTTCAAAGTCATGTAAATGAACATGCTTTATACAGTAATAGGATTACATAGACATTAGTCCCTACCCCAACTTTAAGAAAGACCACACCCTAAGGACACTAGAAAAAATGAAGTTGCACCCATTCTCAAAAGGCTGAGATAAAATTTGATTTTACTGGTGCCTCTTGCTAACTACAACAGTCAAATCACCCATTACCCCTTGCATTTTAGTGACTTTTAGGCTCTACTGGTATCTGCTTCACCTTTCTTCTCTTCCCCTCTACTGGGAAAGAAAATCTGTATCTAATCAATAGCACCTACAAAGACCGTGTTTCAAATTTATTGAGAAACCAATAAATATTTGCAGAATAAAAAGAGAATTTTTCAAAGTGGGGGTAGTCCTAGAAGTCTTGGGTATGCTACTGAAAATCATGAAATGAAGTATAGTGTTTATTTTTACCATTTGGGTGTGGAAAATGATATTAGGAACTCTAGAAACAATGTTTTTCTTCGGCCAAGCAGATCCACAAAGATGGATAGTAATATAAGTTACAGGACCCAACTGACTGAAAGTACATGACTACTTTTCATTTATCTTCAGCCCCAGTTGAAATGGTTTTATGTTCATTCATTTGGACTCTGTGAAAGATTTACAACACATGAGGAAAGAGATTTGATGATTATTGACACAACTATATAATGTTGATGATACTTCACCTTCTTCCTATGTCCTTTGAGTATTAACTCTCTGTGGGCCTAGCATTTGCCCTCTTATTATATAAGCCCTAAAAAGAAGAAAATAATGTCTTGTTCATAGTAGTTGCTTATTAATGGCTTTCTATGAGGTTTCACTGCAGGGAAAGGATTTAAAAACTTAATAATCCTGCTAGTTCTTTGAGCAGTTTAGAGCATAGGCAATATTTAAAGTTTGATGGCATTCTCCTGGGAAGCCAGCATCTCTTTGCTTTTCCTCACGTTTAAGTTTCTAATTGCCTCAGTGTTTCAATAACAATTACAGCCTATTCAGAAATTCTCTTTTTTGTGCTCTGACAGCTCTGAGTTTTAATTTCTGAAAACCATTCCTTAAGTAGGTTGTATTTGTTACCCCATCTCTCAGGGGAATTTCAATCTGTGCCATATGGAATCAAGTTCGCATTTACTTGCTCAAGATCGATCAGTGTTTTACCTGATTCTGTATATTGGGCAACCAGAGCTTTTCAGTGTTTCCATTTCCTTTTGTGCCACAAATCTAACAGTGTACTGCCTCAGTCACTTGACTTATTAGTCTGCATTGATCCAAATAAAGTGTCTTCTGCTTTTTTGGTATAAATTTAATTCAATTCCTATTCATGCTTGTTCAAATCCAATAAAGCTTTTCTATTAAGATGGATGTGACAACGGGCAACTTCTAATTTCTCCCCAAATTTCTTTATCCATCAGAGCATATCTTTAGGAAATGTTGAGCCTGCTTCTCTCATTTCTTTCTAGGAGAATACTAGAAAAATTAAATTCGATAAATTAAGATACATTTAAATGGGTGTGAACCCGTTTTCTCTGCTAGGGAAGAAATAATTTTATGTCACACAGAGAACAAGCCTTCACCTGCTACATCCTGCAGGTGGATTCCTCACTTCTTTTCTCATCTAGCCATTTTTCTGAGATGTTCATGCCATCATCCTCACTTTTTAATTTTCCTGACATTTCACAATCACTCCTACTCCTCACATTTTGATCCTTACTTGCTCCCATCTCTGCCATTACAATAATTTAGGATTTTTCATATGCCTCATATTAACTGTATTGATTAACTGTATTAGCTTCTTTTCAAAAAAGACTTCAGGGACACCGGGGTGGCTCAGTGGGTGAAGCAGCTGCCTTCGGCTCAGTTCATGATCCCAGGGTTCTGGGATCGAGTCCCACATCGGGCTCCTTGTTCAGCGGGGAGCCTGCTTCTCCCTCTGCCTCTGCCTGCCATTCTGCCTGCTTGTGCTCTCTCTCACTCTCTCTGACAAATAAATAAATAAAACCTTAAAAAAAAGACTTCATTTATTTATTTTAGAGAGGGGAGGGGCAGAGGGAGAGGAAGAGAGAGAATCTCAAGCAGACTCTCTGCTGAGCAGAGTGCAATGCCAGGCTCGATCTCACAAACCTGAGATCTAACAAACCTGAGCTGAAATCAAGAATTGGACATTTAACCAACCGACTGGGCCACCCAGGTGCCCCAGCTATATTAGTTTCTATTGCTGTGTAACAAATTACCAAGAACTGTGTCTTAAAACAACACCCATTTATCAGCTCACAGTTCTGTAAGTCAGAAGTCCAGGATTCTCTGGTTAAGGTCTCAGAAAGGCTGTCAGTGTGCCTGCTGGGCCAATCTCTTATCTGTAGACTCTGGAGAAGAATCTGCTTCCGTGCTTTCAGGTTGTTTGTGGAATCCAGTTCCTTATGGTTGTAGGACTGATGTCCCTGTTTTCTTGCTGGCTGTCAGCTGGGGGCTGCTTTCCACTCCGGGGCAGACCAGGTTTTTTTGGTTTTTTGTTTTTGTTTTTTTCACATGGCTCCCTCCATCTTCAAAGTCAGCAGCTGCATTTAGAATCCTTCTTTATGCTTCAATTTCCTTTGACACCCCCTTCACTTACAAGCCAGAGAAAATTTTCTGCTTTTAAGCCGCTAATGGGATAAGACTAGGTCTGCCTGAATAATCTCTTTTGCCATATAAACAACAAACTCATGGGAGTAATATCTCACATTCACATGCCCTGGTCACACTTAAAGGAAAGGGGATTATGCAAGGGTGAGGGTCATTAGGATCATTCTTAGAATTTAAAGTACCTTTCAAAAAATTTTGACCAATATTGACAATATTAAAATACACTAGTGTGAAATTCAGAACATACACACACACAATGTTTCACAAAAAAGGATTTATTTTTACTGTGTGCAATGAATGATGTTATTTTCTATTCTCTTCTATGACATGAAAACTAAAAAATTACTTTAAAACTAAAATTACTAAATTACTAAACTAATTACTAAAAACTAAAAATTACTTTAACTTACTACATTTAGAACACCCTCCCCCCCTCCTTTTTCTGCATTGGGAAAGACAACCACTTTTGTTTCCTTTCTTAGAAACTCATTTATAATGTTAGGAGTTTGCAAAATTGATCTATCCAAATTGGGATGAGATACATTTGAACTGAATTCTCTGTTATTTTTAAAGCTATCTTATCCTGTACTTAATTTTACATTAGTGTCCTTGCCATGTGCATATAGATGTACTTTTTTTTAAAGATTTTATTTATTTATTTCACAGAGGGAGAGAGATCACAAGGAGGCAGAGAGGCAGGCAGAGAGAGGGGGAAGCAGGCTCCCCGCCGAGCAGGGAGCCCAATGCGGGCCTCGATCCCAGGACCCTGAGATCATGACCTGAGCCGAAAGCAGAGGCTTTAACCCACTGAGCCACCCAGGCGCCGATGTACTTTTCATATAAAGAAAGAGGCTCCAGAATTCAATGTGTACTCACATAGACTGTTGCATCTAGGTAAGAGCATTTTATTCTGTGTAAAAACCACCACAATTTCCACCAATATAAATGACCTTTTTTTTTTTTTAGTAGTTATTGTGGTAGTCACTAGATGGCAGCTCTAAAATGTGTGTTACCCAAAATGAAAGATGCCCACGGAAGGAAGTCTTATTAAGTACCAGAATTCTACCTCAGACATTCTGTGGAATCTTGGGATTCCCCAACAATAAAGCAAGCATTAATGTGTCATGGTTTAATGTCCTCAAGTTTTCATTTCAAAACATTTATAATTGATATTTTTTGCTTCCAGCTATGACTTCTAATACACTCATCATACAACTCTGGCACCGTAAGTGCCTTTGGATCTTGTAGACTTGAGACTGAAATACAATTTGATTCCAATAACCTTATAGCCTGATGAAAAATTGGCATAGCATGAGTCTTTCAGATCCAAGTTAATTGTTACTTCTTAAAGAAACCCTATTTGATCAACCAATCTAAATTAAACTCTCTCATAACGCCCTGTCCTTTCCCTTAGCACCAATCACAATTTCCAGCAATATGGAATTGGTGTGATTATTCACATAAGGTCTGTTACCTGCCATAGACTTTCTTCTCAATACAAAAACAAAAATCATGTCTATTTTGCCCGTCACCAGCACCTAGCACAGAGCCTGACATATAGAAGGCCTTCAACTGAGGCTTATTCAATAAATTAGTGATGAATATGAGTATGGAGTCTTTCCTTTATCCCTCATTCACTATTTTTTGTTAGAAAACTTTCTAACACTTAGGTACACGTGAGCTTTTTTTTCAGGGACTACCAAGGCTAAAGTGAATCAGGTTTACTGTCACTGCAAAAAAAAAAAAAAAAGCTACCACTTATAGGTGTAGTTTCAAGTCCACCTCTAGATAGCTTTTTAATGAAAAGGATGATTTGGAAAACCTTTCCATACCTATGATTTTCATGGAGGAAGAGAAGAAAAACCAAGCTCCTAGCCAATGTTTTCTTTCTTGCAAATGCATTTCCTGTGATCCATCTGATTTTATGTGACTGCCAGTTCCTTCATTAACATCAAAGGTTGCTGCAACAGATATTACTGTATTACATTTCTTATGATTCAGTTATGAATTTCTTGGCAAAGAATGCATAAGTCTTTGGATTTGAAAGAACATAAAATATGAGCATAATAAACGTATCTCTTCATTTCACTCTAGCAGTTTATACTGGCAGGTGCTTTTGTACCCATTCATATTATTTTTCTTTTATAATAGCATAACTAATATAATGATGCATTGAATTATTCCTTGAAATGGAATATGAATTATGCCTTCATGTAAATAGAACTGACATGTCACTCTAAATCATTATGAATAGATGCGAAGGTCTGTGATTCTACCTGCCCTTGTCATTAAAAAAGCATTCTATCATGTTCTCCAGGTTGATGGACATAATAAAACCTCCCTAATTCAATGGCTTTTTGTTTTATCATTGTTGTGTTATTTGGATAACAAATGTCCTACTGAAATAGAAACTTGGAGAACATTTTGCTGATGGGCTTTGAATCAATATAAAGATTAGAAATGGATTGGACATGCTCATTTTTTCCTCACCTGCTTGTCCTGATTGTTCTGAGCTTAAAGGTGAAAATAAGCCACACAGTTGACTCTTTCACACCCATTTCAATATTTAAGAGCAAAAAAAATTATGATCTATAAGATTTGGTTTGCATAAATATACTCTCCATTTGGCTTCATCCTCTTTATAGTAGGCTGGATTAGAGTACCACCTTAAACTGAAGTCTATAGCTTTTGGCAATCCAGTCCAGAAAAAGGTAGTAACCAAGCAATCACATATAATTGACATATAATTTTATGAAATAAAAATATCAGATGGTAATAAACTGAAATGTAATCAATCAGCCTTTTAGAAAGTTATTATTTTAAGATTTGTTCAGCTGTTTTCTCTAGAGTGCATTAAAAACAATTAACAAAATAAAAAATACTTTAATTACCATTGTACATAGAGAGCAAATACAAACTGTCAATGACTACCAACAAGCTACCGCAATTTAACTCAGAAAAAAACCTCTAAGAACACTTTATCCTCAATACTGCAACTCCAAAAGCTCAAGAGCTATTTTTGAATGCCTACTATGTATGTGTCTGTTTAAAAATGATGAAGTGATAGGGGCTTCTTTAAGGAATTCTTACTCAAAACATCATTATGGACATTAAGATTAAAAACATGTATCAAATTTATAAATATATGTAATAGTGCATTGTTTCCATGGGACTATAAAGCCTAAAGATATAATCATGTTAAAAGCCTATAGAAAGGGAGGCCTGGGTAGCTCACTCAGTTGGGTGCCGACTCGATTTTCACTGGGGTCATGAGCTCAGGATTGTGGGATCAAGTACCCCTTGGGGTTCCACGCTGGGCATGAAACCTACTTGGGATTCTCTCTCTCCCTCTTCCTCTGCATCTCTCTCTCTCTAGAAGGAAAAATAAATAAATAAATTTATTTATTTCATAAATAATAAATTTCACATTTATCAGCTTTTTGGCATCACACTCGATTAAACAAAGGCACAGGAGGATTGAGTGAGTTTCCCCAAGTTATGAAGTTAAGAAGTGAAAATTGGGGGCACCTGGGTGGCTCAGTGGGTTAAAGCCTCTGCCCTCAGCTCAGGTCATGATCTCAGGGTCCTGGGATCGAGTCCCGCATTGGGCTCCCTGCTTGCCGGGAAGGGAGCCTGCTTCCTTCTCTCTCTCTGCCTACTTGTGATCTGATCTCTCTCTCTATGTCAAATAAATAAATAAAATCTTAAAAAAAAAGAAGTGAAAATTGGACTCATCTTTCCATCTTTGGATCCCAAAATTCTATGCTCATTCAAATGCAACATACTTATGTCTTCCTCTAATAACAATTAAAGTCAGTTTATCCCATACTGTATGCATTTGCTCCTAAAGCTTTAGAGGCATAATGTTCACAAAAAGTGAGCTGCCTGACTCAAAAGTTTTTAGTATTATTCAGAGTCATATATAATGGACCAAAGACGGTATGGGTACTTACCTATGTGACCTAGACAGAGAAGGTAGTATTTGGCAGACTCAACTATAATTGAATACTTCATTGCTTCAAAGAATTCTCTGCTTTCAAAGCAACTGGCACAGTGAAACAGTTTTAGCAAGATCAAAGGCAGTGTCATCTTGTGAATCACTTGGGTTAATCCTGGTGAGCCAAAGTTAAAAGCTATGTTCCCTTGCTATTTAAAACCTCCCTAGTGGAGTTTTGCTTTGCCTACAGTTGCATTGGTTATGCCAAATTCACAAACTGTATTAAAATAATAATTCAGGACTGTTCATTGGTGGGATTATTTCCATACTACTTGTCTGAATATGTTTTCCAAAAAAAAATTGCCTTCTTTACATTTTTGCTCTAGTCATGGAACTGTTAATTGTATCTAAAAATCACTTTGTTCCCCTGCTATTGTTTTGGGTAAATTACATGACCAAGAAAGCAACTGTGAGATTTAACAAAGTTTTGCATAAACAACTTATGTTTGAGAATAATCCTGCCAGCAAATCCCTGCCAGAGTTAGTCCCTGGAACAGTACGCATAACACAACCATGTGGGACTTCCAGACTAGGACTTAATACAGACTTGAGAACAACAATTTTCTTTCCCTTTCTTCCTTCTGTTTCCTTCGCCTCTCCCTCCCTCCCTCCCCACTTCTTTCCTTCCTTCTCTTCTTCCTCTCCTTCCTCCGTTCCCTTTTTTCCTGCCTTGAGCCTGACATCCTTTTTGGAATATCTGAAGAGCCAGGTGTTAAGGAATGCACTCCAAAGGAGCGTTCTACTGCATTTAATTTTGTAGTCTATGACATTCCTTTCATCTCTTTCACTTAAAGGGAGGGCTCGAGACATCAGTACTAAAGTTTTGCATAAACTAGTAATACTTTCATCATCTGGGACTCTTAGAGGCCCTTTGCTCTCCATAAGGCTCAACGTCAAAGGACTGGAAAGAGAATAGGAGATTTGCTTCTAATCTTGGCATTGACAACGACTAACACGAGGATACAGGACAGGTCATTTATCTCTTCTGGATCAGCTTCCTCACTTAACAAAACAGGAAGCTGGATCGTCTTCGAGTGGCCCCTTTCAAGACCTTTCCTGAGAGTATACTTATTAGGCACAGAGACTGGCAATTTAGTGAACAGTATAGTTTCTTACAGAAATCAAAGAACTACTGTAAGGGTTAGGGGTATAGAGTGAAAGAGTGTAGACACTGGGGTGAATAATTCTGAAATTGAATCCTGCTCTACCACTTACTAACAGTATTTGGTATTTTAACATCTCAATTTATTTTTTAATCGGCTATTGCACTGTTGCCATGGTAACGATTAAAGGAGACAAAGTATATAAAGTATTTCCCACAGCGTTTGACATATAATAATAAATTAATACAGGGAAACATGCCTCTCCCTCTTATATTCTTGTCATACTAAGAAATTTCTACAGGGATTACCCAATCAAGAGGATTCTTTATTCTTCTCTCTACTTATTTTAGGGTAATAGATGGTGACTTAGAGAGTAACACCTCCCAAGGCATACCATAATAACAGATTCAGTGGCATGAACTTTATAAAGTCTTATATTAACAGTTTCACTACTGCCGGATGCAAAGTATCTTGCCAAAAGGTATGTGGGAAGCTGATGAATAACTTTCCACAAATATTGGCATGAGCTGGGTACTTGTTTCATGAATGTAACTTCTCAGTTTTGGGCAAGTTAACTGCAATGACCATTTAGAATAATTTCTGGCTTTCTCTGAGCAGCAGGTGTTTTGTGGTTTGTAGAATTTTTCAAACCTATATATATGTGTCATAATAAGTTCAGCTGTGGAGACACTATATTGCCAACACTTCTATCTTTGGCTTTCATTGTTTTTAGCTGCTTCTCTCTACAGATGGTTTTAATCTGGACCAAAATATTTTAGTAAGTTAAAATTAGATTTAAAATTCAAGGAATCCTTCTTACAATACAAGGAATGCAGTAACAACAGATTTTATTTCAGAACCCCGATACTAGCAGATGGTGGGAAGAAATTAAGTTTAAGTAGAGAATAGTAGTGAATATATAATCACAAATATCTTAGTAACCTTAAGGATTAAAGTAATTTGCCAAAAGTAGCTTGCATAATTTCTATTCCTTTATCTATAGAAGAGATGAGTAAAATCTTGAAAACACTTAAAAACTATAGATTTATTTTACCACAAATTCTGAATTAAGAAATAATTAATAATCAGTAGAAAGAACAAGAATGCAACCTCTATATGGGCATGGGGCTTTGCTTCATTTACTGGTGTATCCTGTCTGGGAGGGGAAATTTTTTTCCCTACCCCTCTCTGTTCTTTAGCTGTTCTAATAACCAAATTAACATAAGACAGATGAACAGAGGGAAAACAAATGTACACAAAAAAGTTATCTTTGGTGACAGCTGTCTTCTTGGTACAGACTCCCTATCTAAGTTTTTTTAGACAGTTAAGTGGGAGATAAAAAGCTCATCTTGAGTCTGTTGAGCCTTGATTGCCTTCAGCTCAAAATAATCCACATGCCAAAATGGCGTGTTCTGAGGTGTCCTGCCCTGAACCCCGTCAATCCCAAGTGGGTAGAATACTGCCAAGCACATAGTAGGCATTAGATAAATAAGTTGAATAAATGAACAATGTCTTGTGAACACATAAACTCTTTGCTTGGATTGTCTTCCTAAATGTGCTTTTTAAAAAAATCCCCAAATTTTAGAACCTTGAACTTGGAATTTTCTAGGAAAAACTGCTTAACCTCTTTGAATGTAGCAATTTCATTTTATTTTAAAGTGAGTTTTGGAACTTAAATTAGGTGAAACTAATTATCACAGTGCCTGGTGCATAGTAGGTGGTCATTAAATGTTTGTGGATTTTGTTTTATTAGAACAATACCTACACTTTGAAAAAATAAGGCCTATAACTTTAATCTAGAAATTGTCGCTTATAAAATAAGAAAATAGGACTTCTTGGGACAGTTTTTTATTTATCTATTTTTGTTTGTTAAGGATTTTTTAAAATTTTATTTATTCGAGAGACAGCAAGAAAGAGAGCACTGAGAGAGAGAGAGAGAGGGAGAAGCTGACTCCCTGCTGAACAGAGAGCCCGATAAGGGGCTCCATCCCAGGACCCTGAGATCATGACCTGAGCTGAAGGCAGATTCTTAACTGACTGAGCCACCCAGATGCCCTTGAAGACATTTTTTTAAATGTAACGGTAGAAGTAACAGTACCCCCTATGATTTACTACTTAAAGAAAAACAAATGTTCATGTTGAGGCATATAATGTATTTTTGTTAAACAAATGCATGATTTAGCTAGCACCATATACAGTTTGGAAAAGTAAAGCATTGTTTAAATGCCATTTCTGTGATGTCATGAAATACCGAGTCCCTGAAATGAGAGAAAAGAATCAAATACTCTTGTTAAATCTATTACCCAGCATAATTTAGAAGTTCTATAAAATCACATGTGAGGCAAAGGTGGCACAGTGTACCTCAGTGGTTATTTGCACCAAGCATATTTTCCTTTAGAAATTTGATGAGTGAACAGAAGTTTCCAATAAGAAATTAATACATTTTAATTAATGTAAATTTTTAATATATTTAGTCACTGATATTGAAAATCATGCCCAGTCATGCATGATGGGACCAATTTTGAATTTACACCTACTAGAAAAAGTCACAGCAAATTTAAATACTCTAATATACATACTGCCTATGTAGCTGTCAGAAAACCTCATTTACACTCACCTTCCTCTAAACAGTCACATTGTTGCCCTGCAAGACTTTTTCTTCAAAGGTTTTATTTTTCAGTAATCTCTACCCACACCATGGGGCTCAAACCCACAACCCCAAGATGAAGAGTCTCACGTTCCACCAACTGAGCCAGCCGGGTGCCCAACCCTGCAAGATTTCGAAGACCTTTACCAAATTAGAGCCATGCCCTATATTTAGTGAATCATCATTACTTCACCCCCTTGAAAGCTTAGATAAGAGAGCTCAAGTTGTTGTAAGTTGTTGTTAAGTGTGGAGGGCGGTACGGATGGAAAGACTTTAATGGACTAGTGTTGGCAATGGGGTTTACCTAAGGACTGCCTTTCTCAGAATGCATTATTGTAACACCCACTGGGAAGAAAGTCATGAAAGAAGAAAGACACCTATATAATTTTATAGTATCTAGAAAGATTAATTTTTTTCTAGCAAAAGCGCATCATCATCATCATTTTAGCAGACGGTTAAAATAATACTTTGCACTTTGTTTTTGTTTTAACAATTGGACTGGGAGCACAGGAAGATGCTAAAAATAAAAACTGGATTTGGTCATAAAATAATGAAGTCAGCCATCTTTGAGAAAAGTAAATATTTTTCGTGCCATGTAATCTGAGAACATATCTCATCTGTAGTTATAATTTCCTTTGAAAAACTTTCACCCATACACAGTCGTAGAGACAACAGTACAATGATCCTCCATATGCCCATCACCCTATTTGATCATTAAGATTTTGCAATGCTTGATTCATCTGTCCCATTGTTTTTCTCTCCTTCTCTCTTTGTTGAATTATTTTAAAGCATTTTGGTTACTTCAGTATGCATTTCTAAAATAGTTGGTATTTCTTACATAACCATGATGCAATTACCACACCTGACAATTTTAAGAATAAAGCCTTGATACTATTTAATAATCCAGTCCATAATCACATTTTCTCTATTGTCTCAGAAATACCTTTTTATTGCTTTTTTCCTTTTTTAGAGAGGGGGGAGAGAGAGAGAGCACGTGTGTGAGCACGAGCAGGGGGAGGGGCAGAGGGAGAGAGAAAGAGAGAATCCCAAGAGGGTTCCATGCCCTCCCTTCCCAGAGCCCCACATGGGGCTCAATCCCACAACCCAGAGATCATGACCTGAGCTGAAACCAAGAGTCGGGCGTTCAACCAACTGAGCCACCTAGGCACCCCTGTTGGTTTTCTTCTTAAATTTACTTTAACTTTGAGTAAACCTGTAGAATAACATGTTGATATTTTCACGAAATTGCCTACTTTTGGGTCTATATTATGGTATGAGTCTATGTGATAGAAAATTATGTCTCTACGGCCCACAAGTGGGTGGAACAATCGTGACTGCCTATATATAATCTTTCAGTGAAATGTGAAAAACAGTTTTTGCTGTTATGAAGCATCTGGTATTTCACTATGACTTTTTTCCAAATTTGCCGTGATCGATATTTTGTAGATTTTTAATATTAGGGAAGTTAATTCTCCTGCTTGGAAAATATGAATGAAAATATTCATCTACTCAAAAGGGCTTTGCCTCATCATGAAATGATTTGAGTTTATGAAGTGATGTTATGAAGTGAGCTTATGAAGTGATGGTGCTTTGGAGGATGATAATAGTAAGATGTGTATATCCATAGCACCTTTCTTTTCATCCCCCCCACACACACACACACTTTGAAATCATGAACCAAAGGATTTGAAGATTTAGGTTGGTTTGAACTTCCTGACAGATTTTGTTTTGTAAGTTGAGTTGCACAAGAGGCATTCTGGGAGGGTAATTAGCAGAATTCTTCACGCATCTAGTTAGGAAAAAAAAAGTGAAAACATTACATGTCATTTGTGGTCTGATATTTTAGCTTTAATATCACTGAAAGGAGTTATAAAATAGGCAGATCTGTTTCTCTAAATATTGACACCATCTGGTATAAAGTTCACAGAACTGGTGCAAGAAACAGTATTTTCAAAGTTGTCAAACTGAAGTACTATTTTTCTCCATAAATAAATAAAAAGGAAGAATAGTACACAAAACAGTAAATGGGTATTAGTTGAGCATTAAACCTCTAAAGCAGAAGTCAAGCTTTCGATAGCCACGAATCTGGCAATTGCTTCTAATACTTCACTCTTCTACGTTCTAGGCATCAGATGTTTTAAAATCAGAAAATTGCAATTAAAAACTTTTGTGCTAAATTTATTGTGAGTCTGTTTAGTCTCTTAACTCTTGAAGATGAGATACGCATTTCAGATTCATTTAAGGAAGTGGAAAGAAGAAATGGGACAGAATGCATGCACATAAATTTGTAGGACACGCCGGCTACATTAGGAGCATACTCAAGTTAAAAATCGCTTTCACACTCCGTTCAAATCAAGACTCTGTGGGTGAATGTCATGTCTTACATTTAATTGGCAATAACAAGAAGTAGAATTTAATTGTAACGAAACTCAGCTCTTTAGAAGCATCTTTTAAAAAAAGATTTTATATAGTTATTTGAGAGAGAGAGAGCAAGCATAAGCAGGAAGAGGGGCAGAGGGGGAGGGTCGAAGCATCTTGTTTGTAAAATAGCATAAAACAATGTCGAGCCTTTAGGAAAAACAACTTGAATCTCAGCATTTCAGGGCCAGAAGAGATAAAGATTGTCTATTGCAACACCTTCATGCTATGGATGAAAAAACCGAGGCCCAAATGGGTCCAGTGACTTACCCTAAGTCATACATCAAACAAGTCAGGGCTAGAACCTGTGTCTCCAACCTCCTAGCCTACTCTTCTATGCTATACTATATATATTTAACATTTAAGGTATTAAATGATACTAGAATGAATGTTATATTATATAAATTGCTACTAATAAGTTAATTTTGATTTTGACTCAATTTTCTGTATTTGTGATAGACTTTAATGCTACGTCACTAACTTGTGATTTATAAGTCTTGCTGTATTTTGGTGATTTATATGCCTTGTGTAATAAGTTATAAAGCACAAGTAGGATTCGTGCTTTTTTTCTTTAAATGGGATGGCAGAACCATGAATAGACTTATCTTCCACTGCAAAGTGGAGTTTTGTGTGTTTGTTTTTCTCCCTTTATCTAGGTGATTCTGGAGCTGTGAGATGAAGCGCTATTGGAAAGATGAAGAGTTAAGAGTTCATTCGGCTGTCCAGATGTATCCAGGTACCCCGTTATTTGGCAATAAATACATCTGGGCAACTGATTGAACTTTTCGCTTTTCACGACTCTACTGGATCCTCTACAGACTGCGATCTCTCAACCTAATGAAATAAAAAGTGGGAATTGCTTATGGGGGAGGAGACACCAATGTAAGTGGGAACACATTTTAGTTTGCAGCTAAATTGAATTTTAAATGTCTCAGCAAAAGACGAAGAGGTGTCCCCTGCTTCCTCCCACCCTGGTTTGCAAAATTAAAATCAAACCAACGGAAAATTTTAAACTGTTCCCATCAGAGATGCTGATTAAGTGCTTAACTTAGCAGTATAAAAGAACTATATTCTTACTGTGATTGAAAATAACCAGCAAATGCTGCTTAATATTATTACTGTGGCATATATATATTTAAATATCTAATCCCAAGGTACGGTTGCATCCATAGGTCCATCTCTAGTATTTCCCCCCAGTCTCTCCTATTGTGCTATTTCATTCTATCCACAGCAATCCTTACAATCCGGAATTATCCTACTTATGTGTTTAAAGCCTTATTGTCTGTATCTCCTGCTAGAATGTGAGTTCTGTGAGAGCAGAGACCTTGTCTAGCTGGTCTGCTAGCCCACGAAGATGCTGTTATACAGTTTTCCAGCCCTGTAAATCAGGTCTCCAAAATAGAGATTTAGCATATGGTTTGCTCCAAAGTGAGCTCTATTTAAAAGCCTTCAGTTATTCAGGGACAGTTTTGCTACCACCTATGGAGAAATCAACTTCAAATACTGGGCACTCTGCCCACCAAGACAGATTCTCTCAATGTCTGTTACTATTATCATGGAAAAATTTTGATAACTATTTTAACTCTTTAAACTTAGAAGTGGTTCTGTTGTTAAAGTATTATTTTAGGTAAATGGAATAGGTCTAGTTGGGAAAAACTTAGGACCTTACATACTGTAGACTGGAGGAGTTAACTATCTTAAGTCTCACTAAATTTAGCAATAATCACTCACGAAATATGTAAAACACAAGCAAAAGCATTTAGTAAATGCAAATAAAGAGATAATATTTCATGTTTCTTTTTAATTCCAAGGTAAGAATAGTTAAATTTCTTTGAACAACCACTTACATTATCTCAAGTGGGTAAGGGAAGGAAATGACACTACACCTGCATTCAGCAGAATAATCACCTTATTACCAGTTCTAATGACATGTCCAGAAGAGACCCGGAGTCCTGTCCAGGGAATACCCCCTTGCCCTTCACTTTCAAAAGCGTCTCGGTTTGGAGAGAAAATTTTAAAGTCACCCAACATATACAATTGCATCTTCAGAGCCATTTCATTTCCCTATGGCACATTATGAGGCAGTCTCCAGCTTTGGGTCTGAATCACTGCATTCTCGGACAAGCTGAAGAAAAGACGCAGTGAGCAAGTTGCTAGTATGGCATTATCCTATAATATAGATCTGTACTCGACTTAGTAAGAAACTTATCATTTCCACTGAAGTCCATTAGCTCGAGGGTTTTTGCCTAATATGTGACTTCCTGGGAAGCAGATTGCTAAATATTGGAAGGTTATGAAATTGCCTCTTCTGGAGGTTGTTCTAAAGAGCATCAATTATCACATTTCTTGAAGTGGCTTAAGTATAGACCTGTCTGAAGGCAAAGGACTGGGTTATTTGATCACTCATAATTTTTCAGCCCTAGAAGTTTTATGAATTCACAATTGTGGAATAAATGAAGACCTTACACTTGAAGGTAGAAGATTTGGATTCATTTAACATGAAGTTAAATAAGTTTCTAACTGAGCTTAACATGCCTGAATATCCTGTGTTGAATGGTGGAAGAACAGTCTTTAATTGCATTGATTACAATAACTGCAAAACATAATAACTTTTTATTAAAATCATAAATAGCTATTATCTGATTCAACTAGAGTTGGCAAAGGAGAATTTTTAGTATGACAATTTTATGTTTCTTGTTTAAAGATTTTATTTATTTATTTGACAGAGAGAGAGATCACAAGTTGGCAGAGAAGCAGGAAGAGAAAGAGGGGGAAGCAGGCTCTCTGCTCAGCAGAGAGCCTGATGTGGGGTTCGATCCCGGGACCCTGAGATCATGACCTGAGCCGAAGGCTCAAGAGGCTTAACCAAGCAAGCCACCCAGGCATCCCGACAATTTTATGTTTTATTAGAAAATCCCTACAGTGCATTTGAAGTTGAAAGGAAAATTTCTACAATATTCATTAGTTCTAAGGATAGTTTTGGAATTAAAAGATTTCCCCCAAAAATGTAAATCTGTGCCACATTAACATGGTCTTCTGAGGAGAAATCTGAACATCTGTTACTAATGCACTTTTGATCTAGTACTGCTGAAAGCCCAGTGGCTACAGTAACTAGAGGGTTAAGTTTTGAATTACGAGTCCATAATTTCTGAACAACGGAAACTGCCAAAAATTAAACCTCTGCATTTATTATTAATTATAAAATTCTTAAATCCTGTATTATAAAAAGCCAGACAAGAATGATCTCAGTTGACTGCTTCTTCTATAATTTTTAAAACATTCAGTGACAGATTTAAACTCTTCAGTATGAGAGAAAATAATCAGCTTCACCACTATAATCGGCTCATGGGATTTCCAGAAATCTAATGTAAACTGTTTTTTAATGGGATAACCTATTACTTCCAAGATTTGTTAAAGCATCGGGTAGAAACACTGGCACTTTCTTCTTTTTTTTTTTTTAATATTTATTTATTTATTTATTTGACAGAGAGAGAGAGAGATCACAAGTAGGCAGAGAGGCAGACAGAGAGAGGAGGAAGCAGGCTCCTCGCTAAGCGGGGAGCCCGATGCAGGGCTCGATTCCAGGACCCTGAAATCATGACCTGAGCCGAAGTCAAAGGATTAAACCCACTGAGCCACCCAGGCGCCCCTACTAGCACTATCTTACTATTTTTATTAGTGTTATGTTTAACCAGATCTGGGAAAAGGAATGGCTAGGAAACAGTTTGAAGACAGGAAATGTGACTGAAACATGACTAATCTTTCTTCCATGTCAAGGGTGATAGTAAAAACAAATCACAAATGGTAACTTTTGAAGTGCAAGGAAATGTCCTGGATTTTTTATGAAGTCGTAGACTTCTCTTTCTCCAAATACAATTTCGAAAAAAACCACAGCTCTTTCTCATTCTTAGGATCTTTTCACTTCACACCTTAAATCTCAAGTCTCTTCCTCTCCCTGACCTTCCATCAGTCAGGTACCCAGCACTTGGTTAAAGAATGTAGGGATTACATGGAAAGTACATTTGTATGGCCCCTTCTCTCAAAAATTTGTCTTTAGCCCACACTTAACACACATCTGCCTCTGCTGCTTTGGACAAAACCCTTTGAACATATTCCTTTTCCTCACCAACCACCTCCTCTCGTCTGGCTGGTCCTCTTCTCTCCCCCTTCATCCAGTTACATTCTAGACTCTTTCTGCACAACTTTTTTGAAATGGTGCTAAGGTCACTCGCAATCTTCTTTTGGACAAATCGCACCGTATGGCTCTACTTCTTCTCAAAACAGTCTCCCTTCACATTTTCCTTTTTGCCTGTTCTTCTCATTTCTATTTGCTGCCCTCCTTTATTTTTCCTGTTCTCCAATTTAATGTCTACTCTCTACGGGTGTAACACTTGACTCTTAAACCTAAGCCCCAACTATGACTTTACCTGAGTTCGAATCTTGGGGTTTTCTTTGTTGTTTGCATCTCCTAATACAGAGCCATGTGGAAGTTCTTTCATAAGCTAAATTTAAAATGTGTAAGACTGAGATAACATGCAAAACTGATTTCCCTTTCTCATCTCTGTAGTCTTTCACAAATGAATTGAATATAAAGTATCCTATAGACCACAAGGATGGCCATTGATCTCTCACCACTTGAAGGGCAAATGGTCATGGAAAACTAGGCTTCCCTTAAAGAAAGCACAGCACTGGTTTTCCAAGTGAGCCATCAAATTATTGTCCGATGAATGCAGGAAGTGTACCATCACTAAATTCATGCCCATGCAAAACCCTTAAAATGCCACCAAGAAGAAATTAAAATAGAAGCTGTGTGCCGAAGAAATCTTAGACAGGTCCCATTACAGTCATACTTATATTTAGAGCTAAATAAGCATCACACCAATTAGCTCTGAAATTAAAAAATTTCCAAGTCTAGTCTGAGACCTTGTGACAAGAGTCAAAAGTAGCTTTTGCTCTTTTTAATTCATGCCAGTCTTTCTTCCCCACAGTGGTTTTACTTTTTTGTTCATTATTTTCACTTCCATGATGGTTATTGATAATGGCTTTAGGTATTTCTGAGTGATACTGATTTTGATAGTTTAAAATTAATTTCTCAATATACACTGAGGACCCTATTTTGGCTCAACTGTCCTTAAGTATTCACACCATTTTGTAATATATGCTGTCTGCTGGCATGTTGACATAGCATAGATTTCATAAGCATCAATTAAATATAATGCTCAGCATATGAGTCTTGCTTTACTAAATCGTGCTATTGAGAACCATACAAAAACTATTTGTCCCCCTTTTTACCTTAGCAAATGTAGTTATTGTTATTAATGTCTGAAGATTTTACAGAGCATTAGAGAGAACATAAACAGTTTGTGATTTGTGTTACAGAAATAAGAGATTAGTCTGAATATGTATTCATGGATCTTGAACTTATTTCTTTGATTTAACCTGTGATTTTCACTTCGTAATTGATATAGTAAATTAATTTCAGACTAATCAATCTTTTTCTGTACATAAAATCATATACACACACACCTACACATATAAATGTGTATATATTTATTCTATAATACTTTGATATTGTTACATGACCATAGTTTCTATGAGAACCATATAAACTCTCATTTAAAATGAATCACTCCACCAGTTATCCCACCAGTGATTTTTTTTCCTTAATTTTATAAAACACAAGTCTTCCCAAATTTGCATACTTGAATTCCCAGGTATTCTTTTTCTGTTCAACAACCATGAGAATTCCATAACTAAAGATTGGCAGAGTCTGAGAGGTTTGCAGATCAGAGTGTTTAATTAGTGTTGTTTTGTTATGGCATTTTTTTGTTGTTTCTCTTAATTTTTTTTGTTCGTTTCTTTTAACTTATCTTATCCAAGGCTTTAGGAGGTTTCGTAGAAGTACCCACAGAACATTTCTCATTACAAAATATCACCACGGTGCCTTGGCCCTTTGGGAAAACATGTAATGTAGCATTACTTACTTTACATAATTTATATATGATTTATTCCTGTCTATCACATCATAGTTCTAAACTTTTACCGCCAATCAAGGGCATTTTCTATCAGGTTTAGTCAACTTTCAAAAAATACAAATTTTAATAGTATAGAAAGATATTATTTTGTCCTCAAGGTATTTTAGTTAATAAATTAAAGATCTATATAAATAATATATTTTTGTGATTATTACTTACTCTCCTCAATTAACAAAATTGGAACTTAGAAAAATAAATATTTATTGTTTTCCTGTTTATATTTCAGAGGAAAATATACGTGTAAAAAAGATGACAACACTGATTAATTTTTAAATAAACACAGTATTTTGAGTAACAGTAATGGGATTCTACCATGGCTGAGAATATGGAAATATAATGTTTAATGAGATGATTATCATATCAAGCTATAGCAAACACAATTTCAATTGATTTGTTATAATTTACTGGAATGAAACCTATTTTACTTTGAAACTTTTAAGTTATATTAATTTTTAGACACTTGAAAAGTAAAAATTAAAAACAATTTTTATATTTTAATATTGGGAAAAGAGAAGGATTTTAATATTTGTGGAGGGCTAAGAAGCAAAATAAGAGCTTTTTGTCTCTCCGTACCATTTGTTTTTCCTGTCACTTATTTCCAGACCTCCCAAGAAAAAGGATTTATGCATTGTCCGGCGGCATTTTATGGGATAAAAACGATCTGACTAATGATCTGGCGAATGTCGCTCTAGCTCTTCCATAGAATATTTTGTTTCTGGACCCTGGAGGCCATGCTTTATGCATTATTGTAGTGAAAGGGAAGGTATATTTCTGTGTAGGTAACACTGATAGAACTCACAAGTGAGAGGTGGGGGATGAGAAGAGAGAATAATAGTACTATTAATGAGCTGGGAAGCATAGGGAGGTGCAATTCGTTCCAGTAAAATTTTATTTCCGAATTTCTAAAAGGAACTAGAAAACACTAGAAGAGATTATCACCACATTTTTTACATTCCTTGAAAATATCTTCAATTTAGACAGAACAGATGATCTTTCGATGTTATTCTCAAGCTATTCAAGTCTCTCTTTCTCCCCCTCCCCCATGGCAACTACATTTTTCTCATTGACAGCCCACTGCATACAAACCTACCATCACAATCCTGACTCTTGTAAAAGCCTGTGATCTCAGAAAAAAATTCAGTTAGATGTTTGCTGTGGGAAGAGAGTATAATCAAAATCCTAAAATTGAAGATATAGAAAACCAAGAATAGAGAACAAAGAGGTTTACGTTTACCCACTCTGTTTCCCTAGTTAGGAATTTCCAGGCAGTAAAAAACCAAAGGGTTTCTATGTTAATCACTAGAATTCGCACTAAGTATTCATTCAATGTCAATGTAAAGATTGATAGTGACATGTGCCACTGTGTAAAGATGTTATTGCCACAAAGGAGTATAGCAGAGATTCTCAGCAAATTTGCATCCAGTCTACTCTTGGCCAACATTTTAGCATACTGAATATAGTGAGTGCTAATTGCTAAATAATTGGCTATGGAAATATTTGGTGGGGTTTTGCAATGCAACAAATAACTCCTTGAGAAGTAGCCTATAAAAATTGAAGGCATTCTCTCTGAAATTCTTTGATAAGTTGTTTGGAGAGTTTTCATGTTTCCTTCCTAATACCTTTAAGATGCATTGTCACCTCTTAATCAATAAAAGAAATTAAGGTTTTTGTTTGCATCATCTTTTGCAACTGACCTTTTGTTTGCATTTTTAGCATTATTCCATGTGCCCTGACTATAATTATCTGTAGGACATTAACAAGCTGGTACATAGGGTAATTGCTATATTTACTATAGTAAACCTGATCAACTCATTTGTTTTGGTATAAACTTGGTGCTGCCCTCTAGAGATTGTTCTGGAGAATATTGTTGGTTAATGCAAAAGTATAAATAAAGCATGTAAATGCAGATTGCTTCACTTTGGAGAAAATAAATTAGAAATGTTGTACAAAGTATGTTCACTTAATAGAAATACAACTTACTTTAGTTTTCCGTGTTCTTATAAGACGAAATCTTTGTATTTTATACATGCTACTTAATTATTGTATCAGAAACTCCCCAAACGGTTTGTCGATTAAGCATATATTTTTAATTTCTTTCTCAAAACACTGTTTTGAAGCTATGTGTACTCTAAGAAAAGAAGTTTTAGTAGAAGCCCCATATGCATAAAGTGTGTACAAGAAATTTTAGGAAAACTAAAAAAAAAAACAAAAGAAAAAAACTATGATGGTTGTATATTGGTAAATAAATGAAAAATATACTCTCTGTCATTTTTAATCACTTATATGATATAACATGCTTACTTGTTTGCTAAATTTTGTTTCTTATCACTTAATAAATATATTTAAGTTTATTTAATTGGCTGTTATGAAGTTATTTGGACTTGTAACTAATTTTCTTTTTCTTTTTTTTTCTCTCTCCCCAGAAAGGATGGAATTATGAATCCAACCTGTTAAACTTCCTCTTCACAATTCTAAACTTTGGTTGCTTAACACCGAAGCAATCATGGTGAACCTGAGGAAAGCGGTGCATTCGTTCCTGTAAGGATGTCATTACTTATTATTTTTTAAAAGTTAATTTTTTATGATACCTTGCTCAAAATGTTAGAGGTTTTTCTACGATCATTCAGCTATGTTTGCCTCAATTTGCACAAGTGACCTGCAGCCCATAGACTAATATAATGGATGTTCCCTGTTCAAAAATAAATGGGAAAAACCCCCCAGTAACTTAGACTTCAGTTAAACAGAACTGCTCATGTATTCAAATAAATAATAGGCAATAATATCTTAAATTCAAAAATAATTCCAATGTTCATGGCTACCTTCTCCATGGTTAAAATGTAGAAATGAGAAAGGTTCTTTTCTTCTCTTTCCTTTACCTTCCTGCATGGACTAGACAGCCAAGAGGATAAGATGTTTCTGGGTTTATAAAGAATGGTTGACGTTGCAAAAGAATGAGTAAGAAGTTAGAGAGTAGAGGTTGGGTGATGTAGCTAGACAGAGGAAAACAATGCCATCTTCTAAAGTCTCGATAAAATGATCCAGTAGTTCAGGTCAATAGAATGTCACATAAAGGAGATAAGAATTGGATGCAAGTACTGAGCAATTCTAAATGTAATCTAATCCAGGCATATCTTCTTTTTAACTTAATGAAATGTTGGGTTGGTTTCCTCCAACCCACTCTTCCGGGAATGGGGCATGGAAAAAAATATCCAAGGCTGTGTAAATTCTGATCAGTTACAGTTGAGAAGCCTTGAATCCCCTTGCTCCTACAGTCTCTTCTATGAGTCCTATAAAAGAGCTCACCCAGGAAAAAGTTTATGGAGTAGTAGAGATATAAAGTCCATCAACACTGGATCCCCCACAATATGCAATATGCTCCACTATAGCCCATCTTGCATGTCCTTATACATTGTTGTGATGTTAGTCTCGGCGATGTGTAATTCCGAGAACAACAAACAGGAAAAGGAAAAGATGAAGGACATTGTGATGAAGAAGGGAAGGGATGCCTGAGTGGTGCAGTCCGTTAAGTGACCGACTCTTGATTTTGATTCAGGTCATGATCTCAGAGTCGTGGGACCCAGCCCTGCCTGGGATGGATGGTAATCCACCTCTTCTAAAAATGCCCATTGTCATAGGCCATGCAAAAACACAGGACACTTCAAACATACAGACTTTTAAACCAAATTATCATTTTGCTTACTAAGAACATAAAATTATATGCTTATTAAACCTCTAGTACCAATGAATAAACTGTTTGCATTGTTCAGGAAGAAACTGTAGCTTTTGTGTACATATTTTATGAGACTTCTGTGGGCTTAATAACAATTAATTTAAGCTCTAGGAGCAAGACCTAAATTATTCTTCTTTTATAAAAAGGACTGTATATATTTCACGGAGCATGTAAATATTAGAAGTTAGTTTAATTATAATATAGCCAATTCTTGATTACAAAACTACAGAAAATAAGACTGAACTTTAATAAAAATTATAATATTTTGCCCATAGTAGGACCCAGTAAGAATTTATTAAATTTAATTGAGTTGAAACCAGGAAACTAAAGTAAGTACTCTTTCAGGATCTTCCCCGTAACATTATTTTATAATTCACAATAGATATATTTAGATTCTATAAGCTTCCTCAGTAATTTAGTATTTGTCTCATGAACTCTTTCATGAAAATTAAAAACATATCTGGCCAGAAGAGGTAGGCAAGATAACCACTCCAAGTGTTTTCCTACCCACAATAAGACACTCAAAATTTAAAATTGATAATTGTCCAATAGTATTTCATGTATTTTTTTACATGCAATTTTATCCTGGATTTCTCTAACATTTTTAAAGATTTTTAAATTTTATTTATTTATGAGAGAGAGAGAGCACAAGTGGTGGGGAGGGGCAGAGAGAGAGGGAGCCCAACGCAGGGCTCGATCCGAGGAACCTGAGATCATGACCCGAGCCAAAGGCAGACGCTTTACCTACTAAGCCACCCAGGAGCCCCTCTGCCATTTCTAGAGAAATACGAAAGGACTTTGATGTATTTACAACTTGCTTAGAAAATTCAAGTCGGAATCATATTCTGTTAGGACCTTGTTCTTTAAGCGATAAATATATTTGTGGTTCTATAACAACTGAAGATGCGACATTTTACTATAAGCATAAACTCTTGTAAGACTAGCTGAGATAATCATCAGCTGATTTAAGCTGGAATTTTTTTTAAATGCCAGAAGGACACATTTCTCATCAGATAAGCCAGAAAAGACTCAGATTTAAAATTACTGTCTGAGACTCTTTTTGCATAAATAAGTATTTTATTAAAATAAAATCAGGATTTAAATTCATCACCAATTGTGAAATACAGGAGTCAGGGTACAGTTAGCGTTAACTATTTTTGTTTACCTCTGAAGGCAAAAAGAAGGTAAGGTCCAATATTTACTGAGGGCCTATTATTACAAAGTTACAATTTTCAGGACTTTATATATATCGTTTAGTTTTCCCAGCAATCACATGATAAAGATTACAGATGAAGAAATTGATGCTCTGAGAGGTTAAGTGACTGGTCAAAAAATCATTGAGGTCATGAAGTTAGGAAATCGACCACATGCCCAATGCAACAAATACAGTGACAGAACAATCAAAGCTGAGAGCAAATAACTTGCTTCTATTTATTTTGTCCTTTATTTTAATAATTTCTACTCACATTCATCACAGATTACTTATGATAGAGATTTTTTTAAACATCTATAATTTTAGCTTATTTTTCATGTTCCAGGAAATAGAATTAACTGATTATTTGATACAAGAATTTACTGATTACTTGATAAAAATTACTATGTATATCACCCTCTGCATATTGCTTAGAATGTCAGGTAACTTCGTCTAATCAGGAAGTTATTTTAAGAAAAATGTCTAAAATATTAGTTTTCTATCCTCTGTAGAATGAGAAAGTCAAAATATTTTCATGATTTCTTCATTATCTTAAAAGACATAAAAGTATATTACCAAGATATCAAGAGAAATAAGTTTTAAATACTCCAAAAATTATTACACTATTTTACTTGAATTTTAAAAGGTTAATAGTTTTTCAGGCCAAGCATTCCAGTCCAAGTTTAGAAAGTATGTTGGATGTGCATGTACATGTGCATAATATTATAGATATGGTATCATTACACTATCATAATCATCCAGTTTTACTACAGTAAATTTCTCTGATGATTGGTAATAAATGATGAGCTAATCAAATCACACATATTATTTTCCCTGTATAGAAATAACATTTTTAGTTCAAAGAAAAAGTGAGTAAGATAATGGAATAAAAGCATTTATATGAAGAACTCAGATTCTAGATGCTGTAATGTCATATGTTCAATCTCCCCAATTCCAGAAAGGCCCTTACTTCAACAGTCTTGCAAAAAAAATTATTCAGCACATATTTATACCAGTAGCGAAAATTTCCTCCTCTATAAATAATAACAAGGTTTAACAACCACTACATATAGTGTAGTTGCCGCTTAATATTTATAAAATAACTCTTATTGAACATAGAATACACAAAAAACAATCATTTTCAAATAATAATCTTTGCTTTTAAGCAGGAAATCACGTATACTTATCTTTTTATCTATTTTATTAATAAAAAAATGTTAGTTTTGTTAGATCCTTTAGGAACACACAATTTGAAAGGACACTTAATGTATGTAACCTGAAGAAATCTCATACCACCATGGGCGGAAAGTTGATTTGGGATGCACAAAACATAGCCACATCCACTTCTCCTACATTGTTTGCCACCTGGCCTGATATTCTTACTAGTAGAGTCGACGAAAGTGCCTTCCCGAGATGCACAGTTTCAGTGACTTAAGAGGCTCTGTATCCAGCACAGGAAAAGCAGCAAACCCATAGGAATTAATCATCACCACAAATCAATCATTTTCTAGCCTAGAACAGGGCCCAGAAAACATAGGACAGAAATGAGCAGAGTGTCAGATAGAAGGAAAATTTATAGCACAGATATTAATATGTATGGACTAGCCTGAAGTCACTCTGCAGCTGTGAGAAGTTAAAAAGAATTCTAGGAAGAAATGAATATGCACTATGGCCAGAACCTACCATGCCTCTTCTAACATCGTGCCTGAAGTTTGTCTGATGACCACTTATTCCTTCTTAGCTTTAGATTAAAAAAGGCAACGGTACAATTTTCTTGTTAGAGTACTGGGCACTTAAAAGAAAATTTCTTCATTCTGTTGTCGGTTGTCTTGGAGAATATCTAGAAGAAATTAATATTTTTTAAAGATTTTATTTATTTATTTGACAGAGAGAGATCACAAGTAGGCAGAGTGGCCGGCAGAGAAAGAGAAGCAGGCTCCCTGCTGAGCAGAGAGCCCGATGTGGGACTCAATCCCAGGACGCCGAGATCATGACCTGAGTCGAAGGCAGAGGCTTAACCCACTGAGCCACCCAGGCGCCCTAGAAGAAATTAATATTGAAAAAATATAAATATAGACCCTTACAGCAAATCAGACAACACTGTGGTTTCATATTGTTTGTATAGAGTAACAGTTTAAAACACAGGCTTTGAAATCACTGGGATCTGGATATGGAGCTTGCTCTTGCCACTTACTGGCTGTTCTGCCTTGAGAAAGTTACTTAACCTCTCTGAACCTCAGACTTCTCATTTGCATAATGAATATAAACCAATACTGACCTCATGAAGTTGTTGTGTGTGATCAAATGAGATTACATATATATAATTTTATAATATAGATATTTTTAATTACATATATTTTTTTTCCATAAACTAAGTGTCTGACTCATAATATTCCTTGGATAGAAGAAATACTGAGATTTAATTAAGGGAGTAGAAATGATGATGGTGATGGTGATAAGGGTTGCTAAAAGAAAAGCAATTGTTTTTGTATAAGCGGTTTATTGAGTATAAGCAATGTAATATGTATCTGATTTTTTTTCTTAATTTTCAGTGTGCACCTAATTGGCCTACTGGTTTGGCAATGCGATATTTCTGCGAGCCCTGTTGCAGCTCTAGTAACTGACATTTTCAATACCTCCGATGGTGGACGCTTCAAATTCCCAGACGGGGTACAAAACTGGCCAGCACTTTCAATCGTCATCATAATAATCTTGACAATAGGTGGCAACATTCTCGTTATCATGGCAGTAAGCTTGGAAAAGAAACTGCACAATGCCACCAACTATTTCTTAATGTCCCTAGCAATTGCCGATATGCTAGTGGGACTACTTGTCATGCCACTGTCTCTGCTTGCAATCCTTTATGGTAAGTACAATTTTATTAGTTTTTTAAATCTCAGATTATATACTAATTTGTGTCAGGTATCATAGTAAACACTCATAGAGTTAACCCTTTTACTTATATCATTTGGAAAATGAGGAAAAAAGCAAATTGTGTGACAGAAGAATTGGATGTGTATATCATATTTATTAAATAAATCAGCAAAATGGACATTTTTTAATATATTAAAATCATGCACAAATACTCTATTGCTCAGTCTCACTTATAAACAATGACAGTTGCCTTAATGTATACAATGGGACAGTGGCAGAAACATGTTCTCACCTCTATGTTCCAGGCAGTACACATACCTAGTATCATCTCTTACACAAAGAAAGAAAAAGAGACTCAGCATCTTTAATAAATGTATTTTAAATAATCTCTTTAAATGTTGGCAAACTAAGTGCTTGGCACATAATATGCACTCAAATATAGCTATTCTTCTTTACAGGATCTACAATTTATGTTTTTACAAGGTGATAGGATAACTAATCAATAATTATATAAGTGCAAGATCACATTATCACAATAAAATTCAGGCATTCAGAATTTTCATAATATTGATTTTAGAAAGGATTTTCATTTTCTTTTCATACTCTGCTATCCCTTTATTCATTTCACACTTTATTTTTTTATTCAAGTGTAATTAACATACAGTGTTATACATTAGCTTCAGAAATACAATATAATGATTCAGCAATTCTATAGATTTCTCAGGGCTCATCAAGATAATAGTACTCTTACTCCCCTTCATTTATTTTACCTATCCCACCATCCACCTCCTCTCTGGCAAATACCAGCTTATTCTCTGTATTTGAGTCTGTTTTTTTTTTTTAATTTGTCTCTTTTTTTCTTTGTTTTGTTTCTTACATTCCACATCTGAGTGAAATTAGATGGCATTTGACTTTCTTTGACTGACTTCAATTAGCATTATATCCTCTAGGTCTATCGTATGGTTGCAAATTTCAAGATTTCATTTTTGTATGGCTGAGTAATATTCCATTATACATATGCCATATTTTTCCTTTTCATTCATCTTTTGATGGCCACTTGGGTTGCTTCCACATCTTGACTAGTGTAAATAATGCTGCAGTAAATATAGGGATGTATATATGCTTTTGAATTAGTGTTTTCATTTTCTCTGGGTAAATATACAGTAGTGGAATTATTAGATCATATGATAATTCTATTTTTAATTTTAAACATAAAGAAAAATCTTCAGGGATTTCAGGTAAAAATAAGGAAAAATTTACAAGAGTACGAGAATTAGAATGACTTCACAATTAACAAAAATAAAGCAAAGTAATAGAAGGAATATTTTTCAAAAAGTTAACCAATTGTAGGGTACTCTTTCAAAGGCAACTTTACAAAGAAAGAAAACAGATGACTAGCTTCAAGCAGTTTAAGGTGGGAAGATGCCTGAAAAGGGATATTTATTTTCACATATGTTGATATGTTTGAAATGAAGGTTTTTACATCCAGACATGCTAGCCATGCAGGCTATAAAAACTTGAAATTTATTTTACTTTGAACTCAGAGAATTCTGAACCCATAAGTCCTTCTGAAGAAATTAAAATAAATTAAATAGTAGATGAGATTTGACTAACAAAGGAATGATTGGGAAAATTTCATCCAAAAGATGAAACAGAGCTAAGACAAAAATAAAAGTGGTATAAGGGTAGAAGAATACTGTTATATGTTATATAACATCTATTATGTGTTATAAACTCTAAAAAAATTAGCAAAAAGTAACTAAAATTAGGGAGAGAATAGAAAAGGAAAGAGTAAGAGGAAAGTAAAATAATTTTATTGATTTTTCTATAAACAAAAGGTGGGAGTTAAATGATACGGTAAAAAATTGGCAAACCAGAGAGTAATAGATTTAATAAGAAAACAGTGGTTAAGGGGCATTAAACGTGATATAAATAAAACGATATAAATGTGATATTAGAGTTAACCACTAAAACAAAAAACAAACCTTCCAAAACCCCAAAATAAATATAATTAATAAAAGAGCAAAAAAATAAATCAATCACAGGAAGAAACACAAGAAAATATAACATTATGCCCTCAACATTATACCATGATATAACATGACAGAGGAAAACAAACACACCGGTAACAGCAATAAACTTGAATGAACTTAAAACACGACTAAAAATGAAAGATTTTTAACTTTGCTTAAAAAGAAAGGCCAAACTATATTCTGTATACAAGAGAAACCCTTAAGATCCAGTGATTCATAATGGCTAAAAATAAAGGGATGAGCAAAAGTGCACCAAGTAAATGGAAACAATAAGAAAACAGAAATTTGTGATTTGATAACTAACGAAGTAAATTTCGAATGAAAATAGCAACAAGAGTAAAAAAGAAGGATGCTTATTTATGACGAAACCCAAAATTAACAACAAAGATACAGCAGTTAAGAATACCTATGCCACCAATAACACAGCAATGATCTTTATAAAGCAAAAACAAAAGAACACGGAAGGACACATTTATGAGTACATTCTACTAATGGGAGATTTTAACACATCATACTCAGTATAAGAAAGATTGGGCCAAAAAATAAAAAGGATATAGATCTTATGAAGGTGTGTTGAACTTTATACTCTTATCAAAGAGAGCATACCTTCTTTGTAGGTGCACATGGAACACGCACAAAAATTAACAAAATACTAGGCCACAAAGAAAATACTAGAAAAGTAAAAATATTGCCCAAAGTACTTTCTGAGTAGAAGGCAATAATATTAGAAAAATTAACAAAATTTTAAAGACCATCTTATCCTGAAGTTATAATAAAGTTTTCAACAACTCTTGGGCGCCTGGGTGGCTCAGTCGGTTAAGGGTCTGCCTTCAGCTCAGGTCATGACCCCAGGGTCCTGGGATGGAGCCCCACATTGGGCTCTCTGCTTGGTGGGGAGTCTGCTTTTTCCTCTTACTCTCCCTCTCTGTGCTCTCCCTCCTTCCCTCTCTCTCTCTCTCTCTCTCTCTCTCTCTCTCTCTCTCTCTCTTTCCCTTCCTCTCTCTCAAATAAATAAATAAAATCTTTTTAAAAATAAATAGCTCTTAATCAAAAGGAGAAATGCAAACTGATATTACAGATTCCTTTAGAAATATAACAGTATAAACACTGTATATCAAAATATATATAATATACTTAAAGCAGTGATCAGTGGAAAATTCATATCCCTAATCACATTTATCAGTAATAGTGAAAGCATACAAATGAATTAAATTCCCAGCAAAATAACCTTGGAAAAAAGCTATAAAATAAACCAAAAGAAAGCACAAAGAAGAAAAAAAAACTAAAGAGAAAAGTAGAAATTGACTACAGAATAAAAAATGATATACCTAATGAATAAATCAAAATCTTGGTTTTTTAAAAAAATTTTAACAAAATAAAAAGTCATCAGCTAAGTTTAAAAAAGGAAGAAAGCATGTATAAAATAAGATACATCAAAGAGAATAACAACTGAAGCAACATACATTTTTTAAATCATGAGATTACTATGTAGATTTATATACAAATCAATTCAGAGCATTAAAAACAGAGCATTAAAAATAGGTAATTTCCCAAGTGGAATAATCCGATTACAATGAGCAGAGTACCTAAATAGATATTTCTTCATACAAGACATACAGATGCTCAGCAGGCACATGAAAATATGCTCAATGTCACTAATCATCAGAAAAATACAAATCAAAACCACAATGAGATATCACCTTACACCTGTCAGAATGTCCAGAATCAAAAAAGACAAGAAACAAAAAGTGTTGGTGAGGATATGGAAAAAAAGGAAGCTTCATGCACTGTTGGTGAGAATATAAATTGATATAACCCTTGTAAACCAGTATGGAGGTTCCTAAAACAATTAAAAATAGAAATACCACATGAGCCAATAATTCCACTACTGGGCATTTATCGAAAGAAAACAAAAACACTAATTCAAAAAGATACATATACTCTTACGTTTACTGCAGCGTTATTTACAATAGCCAAGATATGGAAGCGTATCTCTATGTTCTTCCTAAATTAATGCATCAATTAGTTCAATTCCATAAAAATGACAAGATTTAAAAAAAATTTTTAAAGTATATTGTCACAAAAACATTTAATATAAGAGCTACCCTCTTAACAAATTTTTAAGTGTATAATACATTATTGACTACAGGTACAATGATGTGCAGCAGATATCTAGAGCTTATTCATTTTGTTTAACTGAAATTTTATACCTGTTGGTAAGTTCCCATTTTCCCTTCCCTCAGTCTCCTGGCAACCACCGTTCTACTCTTTGATTCTATGAATTTGACTACTTTAGATACCTCATATATAAGTGGAATCATACAGTATTTGTCTTTCTGCAACTGCTTTTTTTCACTTAGCATAATGTCCTCCATGTTCAACCATGTTGTCACATGTTGCAGATTTTCCTTCTTTTTGAAGGCTAAATAGTAGTCCATTGTATGTAGTGTGTGTGTATATATACATTATATATATAAAATATTTATACATATATATAAATTATATATGTATTACATTTTCTTTTTTTCATTCATTTGTTGATGGACATTCAGGTTGCTTCCACATCTTGGCAACTGCAAATAGTGCTGCAATGAACATAGGAGTGCTAATATCTCTTCAAGATCCTGATGTCAATTCTTTTGGATAATATCCAGAAGTGGGATTATTGTATTATATGGCCATTCTATTTTTAATTTTTGAGGATCCTTTGTAGCATTTTCCACAGCAGCTGCACCATCTTCTATTCCCACCAACAGTGTGCAAGAGTTCCCTTTTCTCCACATCCTTACCAACACTTGCTATTTCTTGTCTGTTTGATTAACCATTCTGATAGGGTGAGGTGATATCTCATTTTGGTTTTGATCTGCATTTCTCTGATGATGAGTGTTGTTGAGTATATTTTCACATGCATATTATCCATTTGTATGTCATGTTTGGTGAAATGTCTACTCAAGTGTTTACCCATTTTTTATTTGGATTATTACAGTTTTTTTTCCTTGAGTTGTATGAGTTCCTTATATATTTTGGAGATTAAACCTTTATCAGATATAGGGCTTGCACAATTTTTCTCCTTCCCCCTTCATAGGTTGCCTTTTCACCCTCTGATGGTTTCTTTTGCTGTGTAGAGGCTTTTTTATTATTTATCTTTTTGTTGTCTATGATTCTGGTGTCATATTCATAAAACCGTTGCCAAGACCAATGTCATGAAGATTTTCTCCTATGCTTTCTTCTGAGAGTTTTATAGTTTCAGGTCCCATGTTTGTGTCTTTTGGAAGCTTTTTTATGGAGTTAGATAAGTTGATATTGAAATTCATTTACAAAATTAAATATGCAAAAATAGCTTTAAAAAATGAAAGAGAAGAGTTATGCAAGAGGACTAGCACTAGGAGATATTTAAACGTATTATAAAGCCATTACCATTTAAAGTGTATCATTGGACCTTACATAGACAAATAAGGGGAATATAGTAGAAAATCTGAAATAGACCCTAGTACAAATGGATATGTAATATATGATAAAAGTATCATTCCAAATCACTGAGAAATGCTATTGGCTAACAACATAGCCATTTGGAAAAAGATAAAATTCGATTTTGCCACATGCCAAATATAAAAACAAACTCTAAATGGATCAGAAATCTAATTTTAAAAAATGAAATTCTACAAGTACTGGAAGAAAAGAACGGTGACTTCATCTATAACCGAGGTATATGGAAAGGATTTTTAACTATGACTCAAGATTCAGATGTGGCAAAGTAGAAGACTGATATCTTTGTATAATACTAATAATTACAATAATACATGGCAAAAGCACCAGTAGCAATGTTCCAAAACAAACAACAAACTCAGAGAAAATATTTGCAATGCATATCACAGATAAAGGGCTAATATCCTTAGTATTTAAAGACTTTTTAAAAACTGAGGTAAAAAGATCCAATACTCAATAGGACCCCCCCAAAAAATGAGCTAAAGATATGAGTAGGCCATTGTGAATTTTTTACATATTTTAAAACATTGTGAATATTTGAATTATAATACACAGTGATATATACAGTCCTTAAATATATGACAGTATTTAATTTCAATCACTGTAAGAGAAATACAACATAAATGACACTGTAATACCATTTTTTACTTATTAGATTGGCAAAATTTATTTTATTCCTTACTTTTAAATTTATTTTAAAGTTCACACATACTTAACATACAGTGTTATGTTAATTTCAGATGGACAATGTAATGATTCAGCAATTCTATACATTACACAGTGCTCATTATGATGTATACTCTTAATCTCCTTCATCTATTTCAACCATCCCCTCTCCCATGGTCCCCTCTGGTAACCACCAGTTTATTCTATATATTTAAATGTCTGTCCTTTTTATTTGTCTCTTTCCTTTGTTCATTTTTTTGTTTCTTCAATTCCACATTTGAGTGAAATCATATGGTATTCATCTTTCTCTGACTGACTTATTTCACTTAGTATTATACCACCTAAGTCCACCCATGTTGTTGCAAATACAAATTGGCAAAATTTTAAAAGCCTGACATGGCACCGCAGCAAGGCATTCTCATATATTAGTGGTGGGAATGCCAGTTGGTACAGTAATTATAGACGGGAATTTAACAATACTGAACAAAATTTACATTAACATTTTACATTTTAGCTCAGCAAATGACCCTCTAAAAATTTCCCTGGATAATAAATGTCTGATAAAACAAAAGTATGTATATATAAGATCATTCATATGAGCATTGTTTGTCATTGCAACATATCTGAAACAACCTATGTACCCATATAAAAGAGGTTAATTGAATGTACTATAGAATGTTCAAGTAACAGAGTACCATGAAACTATTAACAAGGATAAGAAAGTTCTCTGTTGACTAATATGGAGTGATTTCCAACATATATTATCCTGTGAAAAAAGCAAAATGCAAAAAAGGAGATAGGGCATACTATCTATGTAAGAAAATGGACAAATACAAAAATATACACATATCATCTTATTTGTAAAAAATAAATACAGAATGGTTAAATGAGAAGCTAATAATGAGATTTATTACCTTCGGGGGAAGGTAGAAACTGGAAACAGAGGTTGGGGTTGGAGAGTTATTTTTGTCTGAATACACATCTTAGATCATTTTGGCTAATTTTTATATATTAAAAGAATAAAGATTAGGAGAAAATTCTAAAACAGATTATGAACAGGGTCCAATGAACTTAACTCTATTTGAAATTAATAATATAAGCACACTGAGTAGAGAGTACAAAAATAACCCTAACCCATATAACTTTAAAGTGCAATTTTTGTCTTATATACACAATGGAAAACTAAAGAAAAATGTAAATGAATGAATTATAGTATTAGGTTTTATCTTACCAGAGGCACACAATGGCAATTCTGAAACTACTTCCTGTGTATTCTGGGATAGATTCTCACTGTTGCGTAAGGAAGTTGAAAACTTGAAAGGGAGAAGCAAGTAACGAATCCTGTGGTGTCGGATTAACGGAGAAAATAGATAATACTAATAATAGTAGTAATGATATATATAGATATAGAAATAAATATTTGTGAATACGTGTGTACTTAGAATTATTATCTATCTCTGTCCATTAAGAGGGCCTAAAAGCAAGAACACATGAGTAGCAGCAAGCACAAATGGGAACAGACATTCCTTGGAGAAGTGAGGCTCAGGGCAAGAATATTATAACATTTTTGAGCTAAAAAATAAGGAAATCCTCAAAGAATGATGGGACTATATTTTTGAAAAACACAGAAGCTAACTTAATGGGACCCCTTCATCAAATCTGAAAACATTTGAACATTAAAATGAATAATAAGAGTTCTGATGCCAACAAAAATAGAGTAAGCCCACTAAAGACTCCCTCTTTTGCTATATTCGTGTAATAATTCTGGGAAAAATTTCAAGAGCAACTGCCTAAGGACTCAGAAAAATAAACAGAAGCAACCAGATTGGGAGGGAAATCAAAACTTAGAAATGTAACCTGTATGGGAGTGAGGTTTTCATTTTTTTCTCCCTCTTTTCTCAAGCAGCTTTATCCCAAGGCCAGTACCCAGTCACATAGCTACATGGTGGTAGTACAGGAGTGGCTGAAACGTTTATGGACACCCAATCTCTCTGGCCAGGGTAACTGGCAAAAGAAATCCCTGAAGCCAAATGTCATTGAAATATTTTTTCCCTCCTTTTTTTATGACCTGGCTTTGCCAGAGGGAGGGCTCTAGTCTGATAGCTGTGCCTTGGTGGTGTGAGCACTAAAATCTTGAAGAGACCCTTTCTTCTTTGGCCCATGGACCAGAAAAAAACAGGAGGAGGGAGCAGAATAAAAGTTTCCCTAATTCTGTCCGAACCTGCACAAGTGCCAGTCTCAACCCTTAGCTCCACATAAACAGGACGGACCCTCAAGAAGCACAGAAAAGCTATAGAAAATTGAACCGATTTAAACAACCATCCGAGTCTAGGACCATGCCCTGAGTGGCATGTGTGTGGGACAGACTCAAAGCAGCATAAGCAAAGGTTTTGTAAACAGAAGACACTGAATCTTTGGCCCACAGACATGAACACTAAGTCTGAACCTAGTTTGATTGCCTAGTAAACCAACCAAGTAAACAGAATCAGCATTCTTGAGAAGATTTTAAAAATCACAGGATAGGTTCAACAGAAGAAAGATGACAAAAAGTCAGGGAACTTGAAGATGAATTAATACAAATCATCCAAATTAAAGACTTTTTTTTTTTATTTCACAGAGGGAGAGAGATCACAAGGAGGCAGAGAGGCAGGCAGAGAGAGAGGGGGAAGCAGGCTCCCCGCTGAGCACGGAGCCCGATGCGGGCCTCGATCCCAGGACTCTGAGATCATGACCTGAGCCGAAAGCAGAGGCTTTAACCCACTGAGCCACCCAGGCGCCCAAATCATCCAAATTAAAGAATAGAGAGAAAGACTGAAGAAAAATGAACCAGGCCTCAAGAACCTATGGGACTCTATGAAACAGTAGAGTATTTGTGTCACTAGAGTCTTCAAAGGAGAGGAGAAAAAGATTGGTAAAGGAAAAAATGTAAATAAAAAATAACCAATTATTTTCTAAATTTTATGAAAAACACAAATTTAGAGATTTGAGACATTCGTCAAACCTCAAAGAAAACTACACCAACACATCATAGTCAATATTGTTAAATACCAGCAATAAAAAAGAATGAACTATTGATAGATAACACACAAAATTTGGATAAACCCTAAGTAATTCAACTGAGTAAAAAGAGTCACACAAAAAAAAGAGTACATACTCCTTAAGCCCATTTATATAAAATTCTAGAAAATGCAAACCAATCTACCGTGGCAGAAAAAAAAGACCAGTGGTTGCTAGGGACTAATGGGAATAGAGTGGACAGATGAAAATGATTATTAAATGGCATGAAGAAAATTGGAGGCATAATGAATATGTCTATTACCTTGATAGCAGTGATTATTGCACAAACGTGTGTGAAAGCATATCAAATTGTGCATTTAAATATGTACAGTTTTTCATTTGTCAATTATATCTCAAAGCTGTTAAAAATTGTAAGACGCAACTAAAGTAGTGCTTAGGGGAAGATTTATGGCATTAAATACTTATTTTAGAAAAATAAGAACAGTCTCAAACTAGTCATCTAAGCTTCTATTTTAAGAAACTAAGAAATGAAGAGCAAATTAAATTCAAAGCAAGCAGAAGGAAGGAATTAACAAAGTTCAGAGCAGAATCGGGAAGATTAAGAATTGGAAAGTAACAGAAAAACCAGTGAAACCCAAGGCTGGTTCTTTTACAAGATTCATGAAAATGGTAAGCCCCTAGCCAGACTGATCAAGAAAAAAAGAGAGACAACTCAAATTACCAGTATCACTTATGAAAGAGGAGCATCACTATAGAACTTACAGACATTAAAATATAGTAACAAAATATTATGAAAAACTTTATGCCTATCAATTCAACAACTTACGTGAATTAGACTAATTCTCTTAAAGACATATAATGAAAGACCACTTAAGAAAAAATGGTTAAATAAGAGACTCTTAATCTCACAAAGCAAACTGAAGTTTACTTGGGGGTGGGAAAGTAGGGATAGGGTGGATGGGTTATGGACATTGGGGAGGGTTTGTGCTATGGTAAGTGCTGTGAAAGGTGTAAGCCTGATGATTTACAGACCTGTACCCCTGGGGCAAAAAAAAATTATTAAAAAAAAAAGAAAAAATGGTTAACTTGAATAGTCCTATTAAAAAAGTAGAATCTGTAACATTTATGCTGGTATTGTTCAAGTAATTTCTTCTTTTCTGACTTTCTTTTTCCATCCTGTATTCTTGTCATTGCATGTGATTTTTTTAAAAAAATATTTTATTTATTTATTTGAGAGAGCGAGAGTGAGCGACAGAGAGCAAGAGCAGGGAGAGGGAGAAGCAGCTCACCCCTATCCCTGCCCCAAGCAAGAAGCCCAATGCGGGGCTCTATCCCAGGACCCTAGGATCATGACTTCAGCCGAAGGCAGACACTTAACCAACTGAGCCACCCAGGAGCCCCTGCATGTGCATTTGAGGTGCCATCTTTAGTTGGTTCAATTTTCCATTATTTTGAAGAAATTAAAATATATATCTGAGATCTGTGTAGACAAATCAATTATATAAAGGTATGTTGTTCAGCTTGCCAATACTGTCTAGAGGTGAGTCTTTATGAAAGTTGCAGAGCATATAATTAATTGTTTGTAGCTTTGTAGGAAGTACGGTAATCACAGCTAACATTTGTTGAGTATTTTCTGTGTGCCAGCCACTGTTTTAAGCACTTTGCATGTATTGAATCATTTAATTTTCACAAACCATATGACTGAGATGCTGTTACCATCCAAAATTATGCATGATGGAACAGAGGGACAGGATTATTACATAACTCACAAAATGTCGCATAGTTCGGATATTATAGAGTAGGGATTTAAACTGAGACTGTCCAGGGACGCCTGGGTGGCTCAGTCAGTTAAGTGTCTGCCTTTGGCTCAGGTCATGGTCCCTCTGGGATCAAGCCCCACACTGGGCTCCCTGCTCGGCAGAGAGCCTGCTTCTCCCTCTCCCTCTGCCTGCCTCTCTGCCTACTTGTGCTCTCTATCTCTCTGTCAAATAAATTAACAAAATCTTAAAAAAAAATAAACAGAGACTGTCTGGCTTTAGAGTCTATGTTCTTACACACTGCAATAGGTAACAGAGAGGATATAGCCCCCTTTTGTCAAAGAGGCAAGAGTAAAAGGGGAAAATCCAAGTAATACCTTCAAAGAAAAGTGGCAGACAAGATATGAAAACACCAACATGTCCAGTTGTAGTCATGCAGCAAAATATATACACATCAGATCGGGAGGTAATAAGACTGGGGATGTGTGAAATGATTGGTCAAACTAGAGCGGAGGGAGGATAGTTCAGGAAGACTTTGCAGAGATGGTGACACTGGCCAAATTTTGAGTATAAAGTAGAGCATATTATGTCAGGACCTTAACAGCTGTGGCAATATTTAATTCTCACAAAAATCTGATTTTATAGATATAGAAATGGTAGATATTCGACAGCCATTTTTTGAACACCTGCTATGTGCCAAGCACTCATCTCAATTCTGTGGCTAGTGCACAAAAAACTTTCCATCTCAAAGGTTCAGGAGCCTAACTAAAGTTTGGTCAAGAAGAGAATCTTTGTGACCTCATGCCACTTACATTTTCCTCACTTAGGCTTTGAATTCCCCAAGGTCACATGGCTGGACTAGTAGATTCTAATATCCATTTCCTTTTTCATTATATCATTTTGACATTCACAGATTACTTTAAAACACCAGGACAATTTTGCTTTATTTTGTGTGTATGGGGGTGCATATAAATTGAATTAGAGGAAAATTCAAAGTCAAGTTGTTCCCAAGAATATCAAGACAATTGGCCTGCTAGTTTTTTAAAAGTGCATCGAGGTATTGGCAGAAATTAAGGCAGTTCTGTGAATTGGTTCAGTGCCTCGAATGTTCATTTGATGTCCAAGGCCTCTGGTTGTCACTGAAGCATTTAGTTCACCATACCCTTCAAAATGATGGTTCTTTTTTTAAGATTTATTTATTCAAGAGAAAGAGAAAGACAGAGAGAGAGCACACAATGGGGAGAGATGGGGAGAGAGAGAGAATCTCAAGCACACTCCCCACTGAATGCAAGACTGGTGGAGCGCCTCGCTCTCATGACCCCAAGATCACAACCCCAAAATTGAGTCCAACACTTAACCGACTGAGCCACCCAGGTGCCCCCAAAATGATTATTCTCCCATAAATATGTAAAGTGGTTTTTTTTTTTGCATTGGTGAACTTCTACAATGACCTCATGTCTCAAGTTAAAAAGTATGGTTATTGCTATAAAATTCTTCCTCCCTTGAAACCACTGTTGACTCCAAACCTCTGGGAAGATCTGCTGTGGTAATGGGTAGGATTTGGCCCTTCAAGTCGGGATATAAAAGAGATGTAATTCATAGGGTATAATTAAATAATGCACATGAACACTCACAAGTTCAGGCATGCACGTTCCCAGGTTCCCATTTCTTTCCAACTAGTTTTTCATCCCATTCTCACTTGCACTCTACTTTTATTTAAAAAATGGAACTACATGCAAAGGGACTAAGTATATGAAACTTAAGAGATGTTACATGGAGACCTGGGAACAGGCATCAAAAATTTCAAATGTTAATGCAAGTGAGCACACACTATTAAATTTGATAAAGTTCAGTCACGTTTTGGTGTAATGATACAGAAACTCTCAGGCTTTAGATGTTCAAGCCAAGAATCACTCAGAATGAAATGCAACAATTAAATCAGAACTATTCAGATTGAGTGTCGTAGATACCACATATTTATTTTAGCACAGCAGAGCCATGCATAAATGAGAAAAAAATATTCAAATGTATTTGAAAGTTCATTATGTAATTTGTGACAGTCTCAATATCTCTTATGCTAGAAGCTAGAGTTTTACTTAGAGGATGACTATTTTCATCTTTCCATTATTAGGTTACCCCCAGATCCACTCCCAAGCCAGCAAGCAATGTTCTCTAGGTACCTTTTAATTCCTTCAAAAGAATGCAATGTGCCCTCTGGGCTACTGCACCAGGATTTTAAGGCTCATGATACAGAACTGATTGACTAATGCAATATACCTAAGAACACCATAAACACACATCAGTTGACAATTATGAATTAAGTACAATTTCTGCATGTAGATTGGCATAATGCTTGACAGCCATAGAGTTTAAATACGTAACGCTAAAGTCATAAGCACTCATATCCTATTCCTCACAATCAACCCTCATAACCCAAGACATCATTCCAAATTATCTCTAAGTTCCATCAGAGCAATAAGATATTCTAGATTCCTCTTTAAAAAAGATACATGTAGTATCATGTCCTATTTAATGACACAATAATTTTAAAAATACATGGTTCAGGGATAAGATGGAGTCGACTCACTTTTCCCAGCTTATCTCCTCTAAATACAACAAAATACCCTGGAAAGGATTTGACAATTATAAAAGGGTTCCAAAAACACAAAGACGACTAGGGAACTCTGAACTTGAAGAATGACATGGCAGTGACTTTCCTAGGGTTTCTATTTATCTCCCATATATTGTGCTCTTGGATACTGGAGAGGATTGCAACTCAGGATCTTTATTTTTTTTTTTAAAGATTTTATTTATTTATTTATTTGATACAGGGAGAGAGATTACAAGTAGGCAGAGAGGCAGGCAGAGAGAGAGGAGGAAGCAGGCTCCCCGCGGAGCAGAGAGCCCGATGTGGGCCTCGATCCCAGGACCCTGAGATCATGACCTGAGCCGAAAGCAGGGGCTTTAACCCACTGAGCCACCCAGGCGCCCGCAACTCAGGATCTTTAACAGGCATGGACAAATGAACACAGCAAAACAGGGACTTAGCAAGTAGTCTCATACCCAGTGACAGGGCAGGTTCATCTGCGCACAGCAGTGGAAACAGTGGAACCTGGGTGCAAGACTAAAGCTTTTCCCCTAAGATTAGGGACAAGGAAAGGATATCTGCTCTTGGGACAATTACACAACACAGTACTGTAAGTTCTAGCCACTACGATAAGACAGTAAAAGAGAGGCATATACATTAGAAAGACAGCAGTAAAACTGTTCCCATTTGCAGATGTCATGGATGTCTGTGTAGAAAATCCCAAAGAGTCTGCAAATAAAACTCCTGGAATGAATAAAGGAGCTGAACAAGTTTGCAGAATACAAGATCGACACACAAAAGTCAAACACATTTCAGACAAACAATACACATGTAGTACCTGAAATTAAAATTCAATATTATTTACAATTGCTCAATAGAAAATAAAATTCTGGGCGCCTGGGTGGCTCAGTGGGTTAAAGCCTCTGCTTTCGGCTCAGGTCATGGTCTCAGCGTCCTGGGATCGAGGCCCGCGTCGGGCTCTCTGCTCAGCAGGGAGCCTGCTTCCTCCTCTCCCTGTCTCTCTGCCTGCCTCTCTGCCTACTTGTAATCTCTCTCTCTGTGTCAAATAAATAAATAAAATCTTAAAAAAAATAAAATAATAAAAAAAAAGAAAAGAAAATGCTCAGGTCCAAATGTAATAAAAACATGTACTGAATTTGTACACCTAATGTTACAAAGTGCTGATGAAAAAAAATCAAAGACCTAAATAAGTCAGGAAACATACCTTGTTCAGAGATTGGAAGACGCAACAGAATAGAGATGCCACTCATTCCTGTATTAGTTTATCAGGGCTGCCATAATAAAGCACCACAGACTGGGCAGCTGATACAACAGAAATGTATTTCTTCATAGTTGTCAAGGTTAAAAGTCAAAGGTCAGGAGGTCAGCAAGGTTGGTTTCCTCTGAGGCCTCTTTCCTTGCCTTGCAGATGGCTGCTTTGCAGCTGTAGCCTCCCCCGGCTGTGCCTTGCACTGTCTGTGTTGAAATTCCCTCATCTTAGGGAGACCAGTCATATTGGATGAAGGCCCATCCTAACCTAATGACCTCATTTCAACTTCATTATCGTCTTAAAGACCATCTCTCAAAACACAGTCACCTTCTGAGGTACTGGAGACATCAACACATATATTGTGGGGGGCACAATTCAACCTATAATACTTCTCAAATTGATCTATTGTTTTATAGATTTAAGGCAATTCCTAGCAAAATCCCAGCAAGAGATTTTATACTTACACAAACTTATTCCAAAATTTATATGAAAAGGCACGAGCAGGTCTCCAAATAGTGAAAACTGTCTTTAAAAAGAGCCACTGGGTGGCTCAGTGGGTTAAAGCCTCTGCCTTTGGCTCAGGTCATGAACTCAGGGTCCTGGAATCAAGCCCTGCATGGGGCTGGGGGCGGGGTGGGGGGGTGTCTCTGCTCAGCGGGGAGCCTGCTTCCTCCTCTCTGCCTGCCTTTCTGCTTACTTGTAATCTCTGTGTGTCAAATAAATAAATAAAATCTTAAAAAAAATAAAAAGAAGGATAAAGTGGAAGGAATCACTCAACTTCATATCAAGTTTTACAAAATAGCAGCAGTAATCAGGACAACATTGTGTGAGCAGAGGAACAGGTACATAGACCAATGAAATAAAATAGAGAATCCAGAAATAGACTCACATAAATGTGTCTGGTTAATTTTGAAAAAGGCGCAAGAGAAATTCAATGGAAGAACAAGTGGTGCCAAAAAAGTCGGTCATCCACAAGTTAAAAAAAAATGAAATCTAAACTTTACACCTTATTAAAAAATTAGTTCAAAACAGATCACAAACTTAAATGTAAAATGTAAGGCTATAGAACTTTTAGAAAATAAAACCATAGATAATCTCCTGGATCTAAAGGCTAGGCAGAGTTCTTTGATTTGACAGCAAAAGCATGGCTCATAAAGAAAAATGTATAAATTGGCCTTCAAAATTAAAAACTTTTTCCCTGCCAAACACCCTTTTAAGAGAACAAAAAGACAAACTACAGGATAGGAAAAATATTTCTAAGTATATACCCAACAAAAGAATAATATAATCATTTCCCATGGCTGCTATAAGAAATCATCACAATTGGTAACTTAAAATGACAGAAATTTATTCTCACAGTCCTGGAGGCCAGAAGTCTGAAATCAGTATTGCTAGGTTGAAATCTGGGTATCTTCAGGGTTATGATGTCTCTGGAGGCTACAGGGAAATATATCCATCCATTCTTTGCCTTTGTCAGCTTTTGGCTGCCGGCACTCTTGGCTCATGGCTACATCAGTCCAATCTTTGATTCCATGGTCACATCACCTTCTTTTCTATGAAATTTCCTTCTGCTTCCCTTTTATAAAGATACATGTGATTGCCTTTAGAGCTTACCCAGATAATTCAGAATCATCCCTCCATCTTAAGATCCTTAATTTAATCACATCTGCAAAGACCCCTTTTCACTGCCATAGGAAATAGCATTCACGGGTCCCAGGGATTAGGATGTGGGTATGTTTTAGGGGGTCATTTTCAGCAGAGTACAACTAGCATCTAGAACATACAAAGATTTCTCGAATCTCAAAAAGAAAAAAAAATCACAACACTTTTACAAAATGGACAAAAGACATGAAGAGACATTTTACCATAAAGAACATATGGATGGCAAATAAGCACCTGGAAAGATGTTCCACATTATCAGCCATTAGGGAAATGCAAATTAGAACCACAATGAGATACCGCTACACACCTATCAGAATGGCAAAAATAAAAAATAATGAAGAAAGTAAACACTACCAAGGATTCAGAGAAATTGGATTGCTCATACATTGTTGGGGAAAATACAAAATGGTACAGACACTTTGGAAGATATTTGGCAATTTCTTGAAATCCTCAACAGGCAAGTATCTGTAAAATCTAGCAGTTGCTCTCCTGGACATTTATCTCAGAGAAATGAAGACATATGTTTATTTAAAAAAAAACCCATATACTGGTGCTTATAGCAGCTTTATTCATAACAGCCGCAAACTGGAAATGACATTCAATGGGTGAATGGTTAAACAAACTGTGGTATATCCCTACCATTAAATACTACTCAGCAATGAAAGGGAATGACCATTGATCCACACAACCTAGATGATTCTCCAGAGAATTATTCTGAGGGACAAATACCAATCCCAAAAGATGACACACCATATGCTTCTATTTATATGGCATTCTTTACATGACAAAATTATAAAAAGAGAGAACAGATTAACGGCTATCAGGGTTTAAAGGAGAAAAGAAGGGGAAAATGGGGAGGAAAGAGGCTGTGGTTATATAAGGGGAAATAGGAAGAATCCATGTAGTGATGAAAATGTCCCGTATCCGAACTATGTCAATACCAATATCCTGGTTGTGACATTTTCCTATTGTTTTGCAAGATATTATCATTAGAGGAAACTGGGTAAAGGACACTAGCAATCTCTCTGCCTTATTTCTCACAAGTAACTGCATGTGAATTTATAATTATCTCCAAAAAAAATTCAAATCAAAAATACATGTGTAAGGCATAAATAAGTTTTAAAGCATTCTAGACTCACTCTATACTAAGACATGGAACTCGGGCGCCTGGGTGGCTCAGTGGGTTAAAGCCTCTGCCTTCAGCTCAGGNTTAAAGCCTCTGCTTTCGGCTCAGGTCATGATCTCAGGGTCCTGGGATCGAGGCCCGCATCGGGCTCTCTGCTCAGCAGGGAGCCTGCTTCCTCCTCTCCCTGTCTCTCTGCCTGTCTCTCTGCCTACTTGTGATCTCTCTCTCTGTGTCAAATAAATAAATAAAATCTTTAAAAAAAAAAAAAAGACATGGAACTCCCTATCTCTCAGAAGGCCTTGATCCCTCTACTAAGGGATAAGATATATAAAATGTAAAAATATATAATAATATATGCATCATATTTAAAATATGAAGTATAAATATAGGCTTTAGAAAGTGGATATCCGTGTACGAAATTGCTCCTATTTTAGAAATTACGTACTTCTGTAAGACAATGTTTACCACTAAAGTCATAAAAAATTAAAAATCAATTGGATCAAGTTGTCCTTGGCATCCTTCTATTGTAGATTGACATAGGTATCAACTGAATCCTAAACTGAAAACTCTATGTACTCAAACTAATATTAATATTGTACAAGTCATTAGAGTCCTACAGAACCATTTAGCCCCAAATCTATATTCCAATTACCTCTCAGATATTTTCAGTACAATTTTAATTTTTTCTAGCCACCATTTTAGCCATAATTTCATAATCTTCAAAACCATAACAAAAGAAAACAAACAAAAAACCATGAAAACCCTAAAGTGAATAAGGTCAAGTCTTTACCTTTCTTTTATAAATTCTCCTGTTGCTGCACAAAAGCACCCAAGTTGTTCAGGTGAATAAGACACAGTTGCCTACAAACTCAACTTGACATTCCATGGTGATGACACTCAAAAAAGCTACCTGATGAAAGGTAAAATCTCTCAATATTTGTATTCACCAGCAGAAATTTCTCTCTCCTCACCTGTTTAAAATCACCAATATTTTGGTATCAAATAGTTGAGATGTGTCTAGTCAGAATTTTGCTAATAGAATTACATTATATTCTTCAATTTCAATTTACACTCACGATTTTTTCGGTTCTCAGAAAACAATATCCAGCCTATACATTCCTGTTAACGTGAATTAGAAAACCAGTTGCCCTTGCCCTCCCTATTTCCTGCCAGCCTGACAAGATTCCTGCAAATAAGCAGATGAGCATTCCCAACATTGTAAGGTTAGGAGGAAGAAACACTTAGAACATATAACATGTGTGCGCGTGCGCACGCACACATAAATAATAAACACTTACCTAGCCAAGTATCATGTGATCTTATGCCTCTTTTCCTGCAAATAATTTGCTACACAGTTTTAAGAATACTGATTATTTATTTTAAAAAAAGAACACTGATTATTTATATAAACTTATTATTATATACATCATAACAATTTATTCAAATCAATATAGAAAATTGAATATTATCACATTCATTCTGTTCTGGTAAAGATATTATGAAATCCCAGTTTATTTCAGTTATTAAAAATCAGTACTCAGGGCGCCTGGGTGGCTCAGTGGGTTAAAGCCTCTGCTTTCGGCTCAGGTCATGATCTCAGGGTCCTGGGATCGAGGCCCGCATCGGGCTCTCTGCTCAGCAGGGAGCCTGCTTCCTCCTCTCCCTCTCTGCCTGCCTCTCTGCCTCCTTGTAATCTCTCTCTCTCTCTGTGTCAAATAAATAAATAAAATCTTTAAAAAAAATCAGTATTCAATAAACTCAGAAGAAAGTAAAAGCTAACAATGATAATGAATGTGAAACTTAAGGGTGTTTTATTATCAAAGTGCCTTTAAGTACTTAATAGGTTTTTCTAAAATAGATGCTCTTTCTGAGACTTTCAAGTACACAAAGCTTTCTCTGTCACATACAGCTACCCTTAAACAAACAGAAGAAACACTGAATCATTACCAGAACAGATTAATGTTCAGGTAACAAGTAAATGAACAATGGAGAAAAAAGAACACACTCAATCAAAATCAGTACTGATACATAGGTAAATATTACATTTAGACACAAATACATGGACTTATTCAGCCATATTAAAAATTTCACCGAAGTGTGCAAAATATTTATTGAATCTCCTATTGGAACTATCTTCCACCTCTTCTTTTTTTCTGACGAGGACACTTTGACCTTAGATGTATAGGACTATAATAAAGAACGAAAATGAATAATTTTTAACATTCACATAATAGTGGCAATTTCCTCCCATGCTCTTGCACAAACAAAAATAATTTTTTTCTCAAAATTTTAGCCTCCAGTTTTACAGGAATTAAAAATACTCATGGTCAGGCTTACAGATATCCACCATTTCCAAATTTAAAGAAATCTGTTCCCAACTTCCTAATGACTACAGCTCAAATTAAATTCCCTCCTGTTCCATATTTCTGGGGCTTAACTGGTTGTATGCCAAGCCTTTTAGTTGAGCTCTCTTGATTCCTATCCCTTTTCCCCCTTGAACAATAAATATGTATTTTTTTATTTCAGCTATCCTTCTTTTCAGCAGCTTCCGTTTGATAGTGGTAAGCTACTATTGTGCGTCTGTTTGCCAGTGTAGAAGTGTGTCCAGTGTAGAAGCTAGTAGTACATCTTAATGTTTAGACTCAATACACTCCATATTTATTTAAAATTAACATATATACATACACGTTAAGATTTTATGTTTAAAATTTAACGGTTTGGGCAAGTGAAGTATATCCTTTAAAATATTAAATGAATAAAATTTTATTTCAAAACTCAATCTAAATATAGACCTTGCAAGTTTAAAGACCTTTATTTATTTATTTGAGAGGGAGCACAAGCAGGAGGAGAGGCACAGGAAGAGGGAGAAGCAGACTCCCTGATGAGCAGGGAGCCCAATGAGGGACTCAGTCTCAGGACCCTGAGATCCTGACCTGAGCTGAAGGCAGAGCTACCCAGGCACCCCAAGACCTTTCAAGTTTAAACTGATCCTTTCCCTTGGTTTTCTTTATTACATTTCCAAATATCTAACTCATATTTAAGCTTTCACAGGGCCCCTCAGGCTAATGGTCCTGATTTATCAACTGCAACTCCTTCGATTGCTTTTGGACTTTTTGTGCTTTGTACAAAATCATTGTTGAGTGAAATAAAGTCATGTTGTCTGACACCGTGCCTCTTCTAGGGTCTGATCCATCCTTTTCACACTTCATGGAGTAACAACTTCTCAGCACACATTACTGCAACTTGGAAATTGCCACCTTATCCCCTCCCCCAACCATGGTTCTCCTCAATGGGGTTCTCCCACCTCATTACCATTTACTCAGATTCAATGGGCAACAATTTGGTATCATTCATTCATTAGTTTTGACCACTCAGTATGCATTAGGCACCATGCTAAATACTGGGGATAGAGCAGAAAAAGGAGAGACTTAAGTTTATGGAAATTACAGTCAAGTTGGTGAGGTAGAGGCAGAAGAGTAGCAAAGAGCATCTTCATTTCAGAAGCTAAGTCATTCATAAGGCACAGATAGTTTTGGGGTAAGGGTAGGGGAATGACTGGGGAAAACAGCCTTCCCCGGAATAAGCAAAAAGCAGTAGGCAAAAAGAAAATTTTATCTGTTGAAACCACACATTTGCCAACGTACATAACTTTGCAGGGTTAAACTGCAATATAATATTATTATTAATTATTACCAATTTCTACAGAGTTTGTAGTGGATGTCCTGCAAAAGAAGTCTTCCTGTCAGGTTTTTATAGCTTTTCTCTGGGGTCATTTTCTCCTACCAATATATGGGGATGCCAGATGGGAGTGATTTCTCTTTCAAAGCCATTGGATTAATTTATGCAAGTATGGGTAGTCCACTCTTGGATTTCTGATTCTTTACCCAGACATTATCATATAATATCTGCCACTGAGCCCTCATGTTGTTTTCACATACAACTTTTAGTTTACCACAATGGAACTGTACCAACTGAAGATCTCTTTCTGATAGCCATGATTTCTTTTCAGACAATATATTTATCATTCATTTGCAAGTCCTCAACCAATCTAGTCTCCCAGGAGATTTGGAGAACAGAGATTTATTTTACTAGCTTTTCTTTTTATTTAGAGAAAATACTTTTAGAAATTGAAAACAACACAATTTATACACAACTATTTTAATGGACTAAAGCAAGTAAACATTTGTATAATTTTTTTAAGATTTTTAAAATTCCTTATGGTATCTTTCTAAAGTAGGGCTAGTTGTAACAATTACCTAAATAATCAATTTGTATCCTCTGAGTAGGTTAAGTGTATTGAGTTTGGTCCTCTGTTCGCTTAAGTCAAGAAATCTATTGATCAGAAATAAGTTTCCTGTGGAAGTTCTAAAAGGGCATGTTACTAAAATATACCACAGGATTTTCTCTATACAAAGGAAATTAATAAGCTGTTTAAGTATGTTAATGGGAATTTGAAAGGATTTGAAGACTAGAAGTAGAGAGAAAAGCTGTTGGCTAGTAACTCCATAAAGCACAAGACTACAATCACCACATTTCATCTTCACATTTTCTAATAAATATCATTAATTGAGAACGTAGTATTTCCTAGGCATTCTACAAGGAATTAGTTCATGTAATCCTCACAAAATGATATCCATGATTTGTTTTTCTCATGGGTTAACATGATGAAACTAATGTTCAGCTGAACTAGCCTTTAGCTACTTTCCTACAAAATTACTACATATATATATTTAATACAATTTTTATATATTTATATCTATATCTATAGGTATCTATATGTATAAAAATGGTAAATGTTCTTTGGAATTTATTCTATTAAAATGGAACATGTGCTAATAAGCTATCTTCCTCTATTTTATAATTTTATCTTCGTTTCTTTTGAAGAATTCCTTAAATTCTAACTCCCTTTTGCTGGAGACTTACACCTTTTAGTAGAGGATAGATTTTGTCCAACCCAGACTCTAGAAAGACATTTGAAAAAGAGTTGGGAATATACCTGAGAATCACAGATCCACCTTCATATTTTCCACCGTCATCCTGGGGATTTTCAGGGGAGCCCAAGTTGTCCTAAATATTTTGGAAAAGCTATAGTTTGTAGAAATAAACATGAGATAAATAGAATCTCTCCGATTTCTTTGAATTCGTTAACAAATAACAAAATAGTCTTCTGATGTATATAAAATAGCTCCAAAATGTGTATACCCAGAGCTCATTCTCAAAATGAAACAATTTTCTTATTTGCGTAAAGGTGATACACATTCCTAGGCAAATGATGTATTAAGTTCTATGATACTGATACTCAGTGTTCACCTACAGCAGAGATGATGAACTGGCAGCCCATTATCTGACTTCTGCCTGCATGTGAGTTTTGTTTTGGCCTAGCCAATGATTTTAAAACTTTGTAAATGAATGTCTTTTAATGGTGTGTAGGTTTCCTCTTCGCTTTTTCTATTGCTCCCCATTTTCTTACACCTAGCCGTCTTATTCATATTGCCTACCTGTCCCTAAAAGCACTGAAGTTTGAGATAGGCCTCCCAGTTTATGAGCACAAGAAAGATAATCTTGATATCAATGCCCTAAAGTCACCGGCTTCTTATCCCCATGAGCTTACAAAGTTACTCCAGTCCCCTAGAAAAATATACACCTTCCCTCCAAGTATTTCTAGAAGTCCCTAGGAGTTGCTCACATGTAATCAGGAATAAATCAATCTGCATCATGCACTGCTGCAGCTGTTCTGGCCTTTCATCAAGCACGTATGTATCCACCACCACCTGCCACCATTCACTGTATCTGCTGGTCATCCATCATCTCCCATTGAGCATTCTTCATCTTCCATTGGGCATCCATCATCTGCCACTGGGTATCTATCATCATTTGCTGGGCATCTGTTGAGTACCGCCATGTCTGTTGGGCATCCACAATCTCCCACCAGGCATTGTGGTCTCTGCTGATGCTCTGCCATTTCACCACCATGAGAATGCTGCTTACCTGTCTTGGGTGCTGTTACCTGGTGCTGCCAAACCTACAAACCCTCCAGATATCACGTGGTACTGCATTTGCTTCTGTCTTTATTACACACAGTGTTCCTTGCGAAAATTGGGAATATGTCCCTCCATAATTTGTGGAATGCTTTGTTATCCAGCATTGAAAAAGCAATGCCATTCCCTACCCCCTTCACAAAATCTCTCCGTAAAACAGCTTTCTGGGGTTTTGTGGGTTTTTTGGTTGTTCTTTTTTATTGTTGTCGTTTTGTTTTGTTTTGCTTTTTGTTTTTTTTTTTTTAACTTAAAGTTGTCTCCCCAGGGTTAACACGCTCTATAGGGCTGATTTAGAGTTTATTTACTGATGCCTTAAATCCTGTTCTCAGGCAGTCTTGTGTACTTGTGTAGACCTAGAATTTACCCCGTACCTGGCATTTTTTAATGAATAAATGAATAACCGATGGGGTTAGATAATGAGGATTTCCTGCCCCTACACGTCTAGACCTATGAATCTTTACTTTTTCATTCAAATGTGTTCTAATATTTCCTTTCCCTCTTCAAATATACAGAATCATCTTATTGCAGGCTCTTTACCCTATAGTAAAAAATTCTTTACCAGGTAAGTTTCAATTCTGAGTGTAAAAAAGAACAATAGCACTCAGTATTTACAGAAAATTACAGTGGCATATATTAAAGGATACAATCCAGAAGTTCTGGTTCTTGTTCATATTTCTACAGTCTGCTATCTCTAGTTACTCTTTGCACTTTATTTTTCTTCTTTCTTCCTTAGGGTTATACAACTTTTGCAGATTAATTGCTGCTTTAATTCTCTAATAAATTCATAAAGTAAATTCAAAATATAACTTTAGTTAACATTCCAGTGTTACTTGTAAGGGTCATTTGACTATAGGCATATAGACGGCACTGTCTAAATAATAGCAACTAACACTTAACTGAATGCTTGATTGGGGCCAGGTCCTGATGGTAAGGAAAATGATGATAATAATTATAATAGCTAGCTTTAATTGAGCACTATCTGGGAGGATAAACTTTCCTCTGCCCTCTTAGTTTAGTACCGGATCCTGCAAATTAAATTGGCAAAAGGCAGATTAACAAGAGAGTTTACTGCTAATGCATATGAAGACCTTCATAGAAAAAAGTAAAGACCCAAAGAAATGGTTAGACCTAGGGCTTACGAATCATCTTAACAAAGAGCAATAAATTACAGAGACGTGACAAGTCAAAAGAAAGGGGCTCTGGGTCTCTTGGGGTGGTAAATTGTGGGAAGATAAATACATGGGGAAAATTAATGGACAATAAGGGTTATTATGCAGGGTTATTATAATGTATGTTTATGCTTGTTATACAGATTTAATTTTGTGCAATCCTGGGGATAAGTATGTTTCCAGTGATTAAGAATAATTCTCTTCTTGGTATTGGGGGGGACCTTAAACAAGGGAAGTTTATACTCTACCTTTAGATAGTAAAGGGGAAGGTGGAGAGCTTTTTCTGAATCTACTGTTTCTCAGTTGCTTTCAGCTCAAAATAATTCTTATGCCAAAATGGCCCATTTTGGGGTGACATACTCTGATCCTTCAGCTCTTAACTCTATGTCTATGACCTCGTTTACTACTTACAACCAATTATGTCGGTAGAATTTTACTTTTTCCCACTTTAAAGATGAGGAAAACTGAGGTATACAGTTTTACCTGATTTTAAGGCCATAAAAGGCTAATCTCCATTTTCATTTAGATTGCCAATATTAAGGGCCCCACTTCCCCAGCTACTCAGACTAGTATTTCTACCACTGATACCTAGAAATGTGGAGCATGCTATGCTCCTGAAGACTTCAACCAAACCCTGATCCATGCTTCCTGTTTTGATATGGCTCTAAAGACATAAGTAGCATAAATCTAAAAAAAAAAAAAAGATCAAAAATCTAAAATCTTTGGACTCTGGTTGCTCTGCATTCAAAATATAACACAGACAAGGCGCTTGCACATTGTTCACATAACACTAAGTCCCCAAAACACAATTTATGGATTTTTTCCATGACTTAATGACATTGTTTCATTTTAAAAGAAGAATATCAAGACAATCAAAGTCAAATGAGATTTTTTTACACCGTAGATTTTCTCACTGACAAATAGTTAATAAAATAAGTCCTGGAGATAGAGTTTTAATTACTTATCTCTATTTTTCTTATTTAATTACATGTTGATTACGTGTTAAGAGATAGTTGAGGGTCTTTATGGAAGTGTATACAATTCCAAAGTAGCCCAAGCTATTGCAGATTCTTTATTTCTACTTTCTATGTAATTGTGAGATCACAGCATTTGTGGATTTTAATCTCATTCAGAATGAAGCAGAAAAGAAAGTATTCTGAATTAGTATGTAGAGTACACATAGGATAACGGGATCAGACCATCTTCTGTAGAACAAAAGCATTTCTTATTCTAGATCAAGATCATTTTTAGAACCTGAAAAAATTGCACTAGCTAATAAAAAATATACAGTATTTTCTCCTCAAAATTTTGCAGAAAAAAACCTTGAAGGGGAGCTAAAAGAAAGGCATTTAATATTTACTAAGCATTTATTTTTCTATTTTACTTTAACTCCATCTCATACGTTCTCAGTTTAATATCTCCTTCATGTTTATAGGGAGAAAGAACTTTTCTGGGTTTCCTACTTTAGGAACAAGTACAGAGGAGGAAGCTAAACATGTGTTATTAAACTAATAGCTAAATCAAACTTTCAATGTATTTAATTTCACATGGAAAACGTTCAAAATAGAGTGTACATAAATAGTGAAAAGTACATTCCTTATGTTCTTTGAAGTATTTCTCATGATGGGGGAGACTGAAGTCTAATTTTCATTTCCTCAAAAACCTGATTACAATCTCTGTATATACATGAGTTTCACCAGTGGGTGGGACATATAAACCATTGTAATCAACCCTTGTGTTCTCTAAAAGGACAACTGGAATAAGAAATAAAGATGGCAAACTATTTCTATTAAACATGAAATTTTGGTTAGTTACCAATAAAAAGAAAATTGTTTCATAGAAAAATTGTATTAAATATTAATTTTAACCATAAACATATTTAAATTTTGTATTTTCATGGTCTTAGCTCCAATTCTGACTAAAAAATACTGTGTTGTAGCTAGATGTTTTTGATCGAATGACTATTAAATAATGCCATACTAATATTTTGACTTTGGGAAAATCAATGGATATCCCTCAGAATTAGAATCTCCTCTATGAATGACTAGCTTTTACCATGTACCTATCATGATAAGTATCTTAACCTACATTATCTCACTTAGCATCTACTTTATAGGTATTTGCAAATACTAAAGACTGAAATTGAAAATATTTAGTAAACTTTAAGTCTCAATACAATTTTAAGATATTTTTAGTATTGCATTGAACCAAACCTCTGGCTACAATTAAATAGATATGCACATGAAAATTAAACCATCTGCTTCCACCTCTACTAAAACAGATGTTCTGGAAGTATTTTTTTGGTTTTAATATTATAATATATATTATATGTACCTTTTTTTTGGTTTAATTATAATGAAGTAAGGTAAAAATTTTATAGTTTAAGTAGAGTGAGAAAGTTAAATGACTACTTCCCCAAAACCTACTTTATTTAAAAATATAAAAACAATTTTTGAGGACCACCAGTTCATAAGTAATTTTTTTAGCATGCAGGACTATGATAAATCACTGAATTAATTTTTACTGTGGCTCATTCACCTAAAAGTTTCATTTTAAGAAACTCTAATTAAATTAGTTATATAAATAACCAAATGAAAAGGGCAAAATGTGGTGAGGAAATCTAAGACTGTATTTAATTCTGATGTAAAATATTGTGACAATGTGATTAAGATCTGTCTAGATTTTACTGTGAAATAAAGAATCTCAAAAGATATGACACTTGTAGCCCTACTTTATGTCCCGCTGCATTTTTTTTTCGGACATGTGTTAGGATTACTTGGGAAAAAAAGACAATTTAACAGTAACAAAGGTGACAGTTAATAGGAAAAATAAAAGTACAGAAAGGAAAAATAGCAAGACAACAAAGATAGACTTCAACTTACCTTACTTCTTAACTATTGATTTTTTAAATTCATGCTTACTAGGTCAGAATCATGGGCTTAAGGAAATTACTATATGCTATAAAACAATAACAATAACAAAAATAAGACAATTATAGTGAGAGCTATGATATATACTTGGGCCCAGCCATATGCCAAACACATTACCCAAATCTTATGACTTAATCTAATGAAATTACTTAACATGGGTTCTATTAATTACCTATACAGATAAGGAAACCTAAGTTCAAGTTGTATGGGGGGGAGTATGGATCAAACCTCAAATCCTATATATTCTTTCCTGTCTGCTTTGCTGTGTCACACAAACAATATCAGTTTCTCTAATTTATTATTTTTATTTATATTGTTCATCAAAACCTTAGACCAGTCCTTCATTACAGGTGTTATTATCCATACTTAACAAATCTGGCAGGAAAGAACAATGCATATGTGTTGGCTTGAAAACAATATACTAATAAGTAAAAGTTATACAAGAGGTTTATTCATTTTTTCCTTAATGAAGGGCCCAAGCCCTTCACATACACCTCATAAAGAACGACGCATTTGAAAACAAATTCAAAGTCACTGTTTTTCCACACAATTTCCTATCACCAAGACAATATTTTTCTGAGTTTTGAAAGACCAACTACTGCTACTCAGAGAAAGCTCTTAATATTTTTTTATCTTTGTCAACTAGAGATGATAGAGATATTTTCTACTGTACCATTTAAATTCCTTTGTTTACTTTTTTACTGTTTTTGAGCATTTTTAGTGTTGGCTCTGGGGCTTACAATATGCATCTTTTTTATTTTCATTCTTTTTTTTAAAGATTTTTTATTTGTTTATTTGACAGAGAAACAGAGATCACAAGTAGGCAGAGAGGCAGGCAGAGGGAGAGGGGGAAGCAGGCTCCCTGCTGAGCAGGGAGCCCGATGTGGGCCTCAATCCCAGGACCCTGAGATCATGACCTGAGCCGAAGGCAGAGGCTTTAACCTACTGAGCCACCCAGGCGCCCCTGTGTATGAGTTTTGATTCCCTAGAAACTTAATAGCCTATCATTGACTAGAAGCCTTACTAAGAATATAAAGAGCTGGTTTACACATATTTTGTATTTTGCGCCACCCAGGCACCCCTTAATTTCATTCTTTTTTTAAAATTAAGATACATTTGATAGACCATAAAGACCTTATAAGTATAAGATGTGGTGGTTTTTAGTGTATTCATGAAGCCAAGCAATCATCATTATCTAATTCCAGAATATTTACATCACCCCAAAAAGAAACCCTATACAAATTAGCAGTCACTCCCTATAATGTGCACCTTAACTTAAAATGATCAATATTTATGGGGCACCTCGGTGACTCAGTCAGTTAAGCAGCTGCCCTGGGCTCAGACCATAATAATCCCAAGGTCCTGGGATCAAGACCCTCATCCAGCTCCCTGCTTGGTGGGGAACTTGTTTCTCCTACCCCACTTGTGCTCTCTCTCTAGCTCTCTCTCTCTCTCTCTCTCTCTCTCATGCTCAAATAAATAAATAAAATCTTATAAAAAAATAATTAAGATTTATAGTAAATTTCAAGTGTATAGAAATTTTGCTCCAGTGTACTTTCCTTCCTTCCCCCTCTTTGTGCTATTAGTGTCATGCAAATTACATCTTTTTACATTATGACACATCAAAATAGTTTTGTGTTATTGTTTATGTAGTTGTCTTTTAAATCATTCAGAAGTGTTTTAATAAATACAGATTCAAGTTACCATCTAGCCTTTCATTTTAGTTGAAGGATTCCCTTTAGTAGCTATTGTAGGCAAGTATGCTGATGACAAGTTCTGTTTTTGTTTACCTACAAACGTCTTTTTTTTTAGATTTTATTTATTTGACAGAGAGAGAGAGAGATCATAAGTAAGCAGAGAGGCAGGCAGAGGGAGAGGGGGAAGCAGGCTCCCCGCTGATCAGTGAGTTCGATGTGGGGCTCGATCCCAGGACCCTGAGAGCATGACCTGAGCCGAAGGCAGAGGCTTAACCCACTGAGCCACCCAGGTGCCCCTCTACAAACGTCTTTACCCCTTTTTCATATTAGGATAGTTTTACTGAATATAGAATTCTCTGTTGACCCTCTTTGAATTACATATGTCATCCCAATGCCTTTTGGCCTTCGTGGTTTCTGACGAGAAGTCAGCTATTAAACTTTTTTAAGTCATCCTGTATGTGTCAAGTTATTTCTCTCATGCTACATTCATAATTGGCTTCTTGTCTTTCAACTGTTTGACTATGAAGTGTCTTGTAATCCCTCCCAAAATGCATCCTAATTGGAGTTCCTTGAGCTTTTTAGGTCAAAATTAATGTTTCCCATCAAATTTGAGAATTTTTTCTGCCTCTTTCTCTCTCTCTTCTCTTTTAACGACTCAAATTATGCATACACTTGATGGTGTCCCACAGACTCTGTTCATTATTCTTTATTTTTCTCCTTTCTGTTCTTCAGACTGGAAAATCTCTTTTGACCTATCTTCAAGTTCTTTGATTCTTATTCTGCCTCCTGAAATCCTGTGTTAAGCCCACCTAATGCATTTATAATTTCAGTCATTGTATTTTTCAACTCCAGAATTTCTATTTGTTTTTACTTTTTAATTTTAGATGAATTTTTATCTCTTAATTGATTTCACCTATTCAATGAAACCTTATCATAGTTTCCTCTAGTTCTTGAAATATAGTCTTCTTTACTTCTTTTTTATTTTTAAGATTTTTATTTTTATTATTTGACAGAGAGAAACACAGCGAGAGAGGGAACACAAGCAGGGGGAATGGGAGAGAGAGAAGCAGGCTGCCCACAGAGCAGGGACCCGGATCTGGGGCTCTGATCCCAGGACGCTGGGATCATGCCCTGAGCCGAAGGCAGACGCCCAGCGACTGAGCCACCCAGGAGCCCCTCTCCTTTACTTCTTTAAACATATTTTTATAGCTGATTTAAACTCTTTGTCTAATCAATCGAACATCTGACTCCTCCAGGACACTAGAAAGTGACTGCTTTTATTCCTCTCTATGGGCCCTACTTTCCTATTCCTTTGTATCTTGTATTTTCTTGTTGAAAGTGGACATTTTAAATAATATATTGTAACACTTTCAGAGTCAGATCCCTCTACTTTCAGTGTTTGTTGTTGATATTGTTTTTTTTTCCTTATTCCTGATTGCTTTAGTGACTTTCCTAAATTAATTCTGTAGATTCTGTATTTCTTGCCATGTGTAGCTGCTATTTTCTCTGGTAGATTTTTCCTTTAATTCTTGTTTTTTATTTTTAAGCCTGGCTTCTTAGACGTTACCCCTGGAACAGCATAATTTGTGATTAGCCAATAGCTGGTTAAAATATTTCATTAAATGCTTTAAGCCAGTTATCGTTCCACTCTGGATTTTGTGTGAAGTTGCATCTTCAAATTTGGGAGAGTTTACATATTAGTCTTAACTTTTACTTCTTATTTGAGCCGGGCACCAAGGACAGCAAGAGTTGAATTACTGGGGTCCTCTCCGGGCTTTTTTAGGCATGTGCAGAGCCATGCCTGTGTGCAGCTTTTTTTTTTTTAAGATCTTATTTATCTATTTGACACAGAGAGAGAGAGAGATCAGATCACAAGTAGGCAGAGAGGCAGGCAGAGAGAGGAGGAAGCAGGCTTCCTGCTGAGCAGGGAGCCTGGTGCGGCCTCAATCCCAGGACCCTGAGATCATGACCTGAGCTGAAGGCAGAGGCTTTAACCCATTGAGCCACCCAGGCGCCTATGTGTGCAGCTTTTTAGATCTCCTGGAATATGTTGGAGATTTTTTAAATCCCCTTTACTGGACTTATTCCTATCACTGAGATAGTCCTTCTAACTTTTCAGCCAGAATTTTGTTTGTTCCAGTGAATTCACACCCTTGGAAATTGCAGTGTTATTGAGCCCAACTTAGTGCTATTGTTTCAATAATACCCTATGAATAGGACTTCTTCTGAGGACCTGAACTCAGAATCACGTCAAATAGCCACAGTGCTCTGGGAATAAGGCGTTTCAAGAAAACTACTCTAAGTACAGTGCTGTGGGGATGGAGCCTCTCGTGGAGTTCCAAAACAAGTCAGGCCCCACTTAATTTCCAAAATTCTGAAATGGTCAATTTTCACCATTTTGCGAATATTTTTATTGCATTGGTGAGAGAGGATTCCCCCAAAGTCCTCATTTTACCATTCTGGAAGTCCTGCCCTTGTAAATACTTCTTTATACATCTTGAATTACAATGACATTTTAAACCTAGCACCCTAACATTATGCTACCTAATAAATTTAAAATGGTTATTGAATATTATCTACTACTCAATCTATATTCACTTTTCCCAGTTAACTCAAATTAGGACCTAAACAAGCTTAGTCATTTAAATTAGGACCCAGATAAGTTCCATACATTATATTTGGTTTTTATGAAACAATTTTTAGAGAGTCTTGCTTTCGGTTCTCAAGAGAGATAATATTTACTAGAGGGAAAGAAGGTCAAGGAAGTACTTTAATCGTAGATGATAGACTTTCACATATTTATAAGCTAAAAGGAAATCACTCTAGTTTTTGACCTAGAAAACAACCCTCCTCATGTTCAAAGATCTTGTCTACTATAGTTTCAGGCTGACAAAACAACTTTCCCTGTGTTCAAAGACGTACAACAACAGTTATTCATTCCAGTTTAGCCTAGGGTCCAAGAGAAGAAGCAAAAGCTGAGGCTGAAAGAATGAATTTAAAAAGTTACCAGGTCAGAGAGGAAAGCTAAAAGGGGGTGTATCGAAGTTCTTAAAAAAAAAACATCAATAATATAACTTGGGTTTACTTTGTGATGCCAGACTCTAGATGAATTACTCTTATTTGTGAACTATTTCCATATTCTTCATTTTTACATTCTCTTTTTATTGGTTAATTCTAAGGGATAATAGGGCACTGAAGGCCTGGTTTCTGTTTTCTTTTTTTTTTTTTTTTAAGATTTTATTTATTTACCAAAGAGAGCCAGAGAGAGAGAGAGAGAGCACACAGAGGAGAAAGAGAAGCAGACCCCTGCTGAGCAGGCAGCCCGATGTGGGGCTCCATCCCAGGACCCTGGGATCATGACCTGAGCCAAAGGCAGACACTTAACCACTTAACCAAGTGAGCCACCCAGGCGCAACCACCCCCCAACCCCGTTTCTTTCTTTTTTTTTTTTGCCACTAACTGTGTAATCTAGATGAAGCCACTTAGCTTTGAGCTTCCTTGCCCTGATACGTAGAATGAGAAGACTGCCTTAGAGTCTTTAAAATTGCTTTTATCTCAAAAACAGGATTATTCTAAGGCCTTTCTTAGGTAGATATGTACAATAAACAGAGATTGTCTTCAATAACTGAGCTTACCCTTCTTGTTTCCCTCACTCTTAAAATCAGGTACCCAAGAACTTCCTTTTTCCCTCTCCCATCATAAGTTGTTTTATGGAAAGATTAAATCAAAATTAAAGACAGATACAGACTATATTAACAAGAAATAAATATTACCCTTTCTTTTCACTCAAACTTCAAAATAAAGCAATATTACTATAACAGGTTTTACTTGTTTTTTTGGTAGTAAGAGCCAATTTCATAAGTGAAACTACCTCAAAAAAAAAAAAGCTCTTAGGGAGTTGAAGCAAAATTGTGTAGTGTGATTGAGAACAGCCATATATAATTTCTAAACGTTAAATCCTGGAGTTGTCTTTGTCAAATTGAAGCACAGGCTCTTAAATCATCTCAAAATGGAGACAATTTTGTAGATATCATAGAATAATAACTTTTTCAACAAGAAAGTTTACGTTTGTCTTGGGATTCTAATCTGATCTTTCAGAGATCACTTTTGCTGAACAATAATATAGGTGCATTCCAAAACTTTCAATTACATATTCACTTATATTTTTTGGTAAGCCAAATCAGATAACTGAAAACAAAGAATTCGTCCAGGGACTGGAATTAAACATTTTCCTTTATTAACTAATTAAATAAATCATAATTACCCAAATGCCTTTCACTTTGTACATCTAATTTTATAGCTATCAGATTTGGTTTCTGTATCTCTTCTAAAATATGGATCTAAATGAAATTAAAGCCTTTAGTTTATCCAGAAGCTGCTGCATCCCACTCAACCCTATGCTCAAATTCCACTACCTCAAACACTTTAAGAAGCTCTTATGGGCCCAGCAACAACCAGTTAGCCACCAGGATAGAGATGTTCTAACAATGATCAAAGAAAACAAAAGTCGTAATTAAGCTATTACAACTCATGTGCCAAACCACAATGAATATAAAACACATTGAATATCTGCTCTTTTCAGCACTGAACAAACAAAACACAGTGGGATATATAAACGTATTAATCCCGATCTCTGCCTATAAGAGTTTATAATATAATTATATGTACACACGTGTGTGTTTGTATGTGTTGTTGGGAGGCAGAAATTTGTAAAGAGAGATAATGAACAATGTGGGGTTATGTGCTAATGATGCAATCATGTATGGAACACATAGTACATAGTTCAGAAGTTCAGTAGAGGGACATGTCTCCATGATCAGCTGGTGAGAAAAGGGCTCACAATGGCAGCATTTAAATGACTATCATAAAGCAGATGGCATTCTCCCAGCTACCAAACTGCTTCATAAACAGTCCTCTTCATACTTTCTTTTTTCTTTAAATATTTTATTTATTGGATGGAGAGAGACACAGTGAGAGAGGGAACACAAGCAGGGGGAGTGGGAGAGGGAGAAAGCAGGCTTCCCAGCAAGCCAGGAGCCCAATGCGGGACTTGATCCCAGGACCCTGGGATCATGACCCGAGCCGAAGACAGACGCTGAATGACTGAGCCACCCAGGCACCCCTTCTTCATACTTTCTAAATATACTCAAAGCCGACTCAACTTTGAGGAAAAATTGAGAAACCCAGTTTAATTATACATATACTTTCAGAATTGTAAACTTCTACTAATAGTTTAATAAAAATACAACAGTTTCTATCTCTGTAACTTTTAGAGATATATTTTTATCACATTGCTATCTAATACTTGTGAAGGAAAAATAGATATAGTTTAAAATGTCATGACAAGGGGCACCTGGATGGTTCAGTGGGTTAAGCCTCTGCCCTCGGCTGAGGTCATGATCTCAGGGTCCTGGGATCAAGGCCCACATCGGGCTCTCTGCTCCGCGGGGAGACTGCTTGCCCCTCTCCCTCTACCTGCCTCTCTGCCTCCTTGTGATCTCTCTCTCTCTCTGTGTCAAATAAATAAATAAAATCTTTTTTAAAAAATGTCATGACAAATACTATGAAGCAGAATCACGACTGCAAAAAAGTATTAAAAATAAAAACATTCTAACTAAAATAAAAATTTACTAACATATTGATAAAAATTTTACCTCAATTACTATCTTCCATGTTAAAAAATGGCATTAAAACATAAATAAAATGACCATGAATAAAGTGAGCCATACATGTACAACTGCCCTTACAAAGGCTTCTGCGAGTCCCTAAATTAAAAAGTGTTATTAGGTACTGTAAAGTTAAATTATCTCCATAATTTTTCTGAAAATTTTCTTCATTGCCCTTCTTGGCATTCACACTTCATCTACTTCTAGTCCACTTAATTTTATGTTCATGTCTTAAAACATGCCTCATTCTGAATAGTTCATAAGGTCTATGGGGAAATGACCTTGGAAGACACCTTTCTGGGATCATGTATCAATATTTCAGGTTGCCAAATATTTATTGAAAGTCCACTCTGTACCAGTCTTCATAATTGGCATTAGGAGATAGAGATGAATAAACGGGGCCCTAGCCCCCAGGGAACTTACTCACTTTTTAAAAAATACTTGAATGATTTAAACGTTACTAGTCTGGAATTTTCTAATTTCTTGTCACTAGGTAAAATTACTAATTTTCAGCATCATCCCTGAATAATTTCTGGAGAAATTTCAAAATCAGCAATGACTAAATTCTGACTAAGGGTAACTAATGGAGAGGTGAGATATCCATTTCTAACTAAAATCCTTGGGGCAAATAATGGTTTTGTAATATCCCTTAGGAAATAAGATGAAATGTAGAAATGGATCATCCCTATGTCTACGTGACAACAAATGTTTGGCAGCAAATAATGTACTGCATCATTTCTGGGTAGTACTGTCGATGTAAGAATTAGTATCAATCCTTTTCCAAAGAGGCTTTCTAATAATGCAAGTGGAACATATTGAAGGTGCCACATCAGTCCATCTGTCAATGCATATGTCAATTAGCATGAAATACCACTAAATCTCAGTGGTATTTTTTTGAGGTGTTACAGTGCTGTAGAATGTGGGCTTTGGTATCAGACGAACATGGGTTTAAATTTTTACATTACCATCTTCTCACCTTGGGCAAATCGCTTTTTAGTTCTAAATAATACTTTATTCATCTATAAAACAGAAAAGGGTGCCTGGGTGGCTCAGTGGTTAAGCCTCTACCTTCAGCTCAGGTCATGATCTCAGGGTCCTGGGATCAAGTGCCGCATCGGGCTCCTGCTCGGCAGGGAGCCTGCTTCTCCCCCTCTCTCTGCCTGCCTCTCTGCCTACTTATGATCTCTCTCTCTCTGTCAAATAAATAAATAAAATCTTTAAAAATATATATAAAACAGAAAAAAAATCTAACTGAGATGGCATTGAAGGTTTGAAGTCATGTGTAAAGAATATCTGGCACTTAGTATGTGTGGATATTTAGCATTATTAATAAAATTACTCTCAGGAATTTATTTCAGTAGAATGTTATTTTGGAAGCCCTAAATAAAGGTGATCATGAAAAGTATATTTAAGTTCACATGCCAGAAACTTCTGACAATATGTCCCAGATGAAATATAGTTTAGTAAAAGATCAAAGAACAGGGAAAAAAAAGAATACAATATCTCGTAAGTCAACTTACAAATAGTCAACTTCTAGCCTTGTGAATAATATTCAACTAGTGTTTTGCGCACCATATATATATATATACACATATATATTCATATACACTTTTGTTGTCATTTCCATGTTTAAAAAAAAAGCTTGTGTCTGTCATTATGAAAACAGAGCTACCTAGATGGAGTGTCCTATGTAAGAGGCAGTGACTGGCCCTCAGGGTCCTAGATGGAGAGGTGTGCTGTGTAGTAAGGACTCTTTGCTATCCTGGGTCAGAGATAGAAAACTTCAAGCTCCTGGCAAATACTCCAGTTCCCATCCTGATTCTCTTTCTTTACTCTCTTTTTGGACTTTGCATAAACAGAAGAAATAGAGAATAAAACATATATAGGGCCAAATGAGGAAAGAACAGTAAAAGTTTTGTGTATAAATCTTACATCCTTAATGATGGACTGACCAACATCCCTGGGATTCCATTTCAGAAGACATTTGGCAAAAGTTCAAATTGCCTCTTGTTGCAGCCTCATTTTTCAGTTGTCTGCATAGACCTTTAAGGTAATAAATGGTGCCTAGACCCGAATCCGGTTCAGTTCAGTGGATAACTGAAAAGGACAGAGGAAACACAAATAGTAAAGGTGAGTTATTTTGGGTCAAAGGCTGTAGTTGATATCTTAAATATTTAACTCAATCATACATAATGTTTCAATTTATCCTCAAAGAAACTTGTAAAGTAGAGAAAACAGGTAATTTTCTTGGGTTTTCAGAAGGGAAACTAAATCCCAAAGTGGATATACACATACAGATAGCATGTGGCAGAGCAGAGAGGAGATCCTTCCCTACACTCATTAGAACCATAGAACATGTTTTCTTCTGTGCCCTGCACACTGGACGCAGGTTAAGCAACTGTTAACAGGATTGATGTTTTGCACATAAAATCCCTAATACAGCTCCTTATGCTAAGTAAGAATCCTTTAAACTCAAGCAGGATAACAGCTGCTCATGGACATTGGGGCCCTGAGCTCATTCAGATTCACATTACGACTACTCTAGAAGGCCATTAGGGGAATGGTTATAGCCAAAGGCTAGCAGGTATTTCAAATAACTCTACACTCTAATGAAACTCTCTATTTCTGAGCCTGGTTTTCCTTTGTTAGATATCAACTTATTTGTAAGAGAACTGGAGGCATGAGGTACAGGACAGGATTTTATAGGCTTACTCAGCAATGAGTTCTGTTTTCTGAAATATAGCAGACAAGGCTTTTTGGAACAACACTACCAAACAAACATATTAGATATACGTGTGTGCGTGTGTGCACATATCAAAGAACTGACAAGATAGTAAGGAATTATGAAGACAAAATTTTAGTCAAGGTTGGAACCCAGATATAGGGTCAGGACTGAAGCACCTTTTGCCCTACAGATATTGGCTAAACAAGGGAGTTTGAAAGTATGCAAAACACAAACCGATCATCCTCATTTTAAGTCGGCACCCTACAGAACTATATCCTGATGGGAGGGTAAACCAGATGTAAACTTGAACCACACTCTCACCCCTATGGCTTGTTAGGAAAAGTGCTTTGGAGTTGCCTTGGAGAAGGAAAACTGTTTTTGATAATTTTTAACCACAAGCCAGAACACACAGTGATTTGCAGTAGTCAAAAAAGTTTAAGCTATAAATTTAGTTGAGAATAGTCTTGGAATATAGTGCCCAATGCATCAATTTAAAAAAATAGCAAACAATGCGATTAACAAAAAGATAAAATTGAAGAGGTACTTCACAGAAGAAATCCAAATGAATTTGAGTACCTTTACATATGCGGTGCTCAAACTTAATAGTAATCAGGAAAATGAAAACCACAATAAAATACTAATAAATAGTCACTAGATCAACAGAAATTAAAGTGTGATTACAGCTGTGTTGGCAAACACGTGGAACAACAGAACTCCTACATTGTGGTGGAAATGAATGTAAATTGATAAAACTATTGAAAAATAATACAGCATTATATAGCAATATTAGAAAAGTGTATGCCCGGGCGCCTGGGTGGCTCAGTGGGTTAAAGCCGCTGCCTTCGGCTCAGGTCATGATCCCAGGGTCCTGGGATCGAGGCCCACATCAGGCTCTCTGCTCAGCAGGGAGCCTGCTTCTTCCTCTGTCCTCTCTCTCTGCCTACTTGTAATCTCTCTGTGTCAAATGAATAAATAAAATCTTTAAAAAAAAAAAAAAAGAAAAGAAAAGTGTATGCCCTATAATCCAGAACTTTGAAGGCTGAGTATACATCCTAGAGGATGGCTTACAACTAAGCACTAACATGTGTATAAAAGAATTATTTGTAACCGTATTGCCTGTAATTATCCCAAACTGAAAGCAATTAAATTATACAAGAAACGGTAAAATGGATACTGAAATTGCTGCCTTTAGTAATACAATCTAATATACAGATAAGAAAGCTGAGGCACAGAAAGATATAATTGTTTACCCAAAATCACACATATTTTAAGTGACAGGGGTAAGATTTGCCTCCAAGCCATTAAACCCTAAATTCTTCTGGTATTATATGATACTGGTTCTCATAAATTTGTTCTGTAGAAAATGGATGACACTAGATTAAACTACATGAAATTGACCTTTTTGGAAGGCAAGAGTTGAATACTAGCAAATTCATACAGTTCGACCTCACAGTTCTCTTAAGTTCTGAACCTAGTTGGTCTGAAATCACCTTGTACAGTATAGCAGTCTATTTCTCCCCAGCTTTCTCACTCAAAATGACTTTCTATACTGTCTTTTATTGGTGAAAAAAGTTTCCTCTGCTATTTTTTTCTAAAAGCTATCATTGCTAAAGAGCCTTGATTGTGTTTTTATTCTGAGTTTCATTTTATTAAGTGACTACGGCAAAAAAATAAAAAATTAAAAAATAAAACAAAAACAGCACAACAAAAACAAAACACAGTCTGATTAGCCGTAGGGAATGGAAATGATGAAAGCAATTACAACTGTCGACATCGACCAAGAAATACAGTTTTTGGCGTGCATTTGTACTAGTCACCCACTTCGGGGCAAAAGTCTTCCCAAATTAAAACACCCGTAAGAATCTTTTTCTGGAAGAGCGAACCAGAGAAGGAGGGAGAGAGTGAAACCAAGTGAGATCTTTGGAGAATTTTTTTTTTCTTTTTTGGCTTCCTATTCCTGTCTCGAATCTAGACAATCCACTTGCAGTTCTCCCTACCCCCCCTCTCTCTGCATATTCGGCTCCCACTCCGTCACACCGGGCTCCTCCCCTGCCCTTCCAGGTGGGAAGCCCCCCGAACCAACAATGCCGAGCAGAGGGAAACAAATAAAACAAATAAAACAAATACACTGGCCCAGACAAGAAATTGATAAGGAATTGATAAAACTTTGCAAAAAGAAACAGAAAAGGAAAAACTAGCCAATCTCAACCAACAAGCCCCCGAGCCACCAGGGGGCAGAGGGGCAGGGGGGCGGGGGGTGGGAGGCGAGGGGTGCCCCCCTACTTCCTGTCGCACCATCACACACAAAAGGCAGTGCGCCGGAGCCCGAGATCAGGAGCCGCCATCGTCCACAGTCAGGGGAGCAGGAAATACCGACGCGGCCCCCACAGAAATGGAAACGGCAGTCAACACCGGGAGCGACCGCCAGGATCAAATGCCCAGCTTGCCGAGCATCCAGGTCTTGCAGGTGCTGCTGGAGCCAGGCCCGCCACCCACCGCCCGGTACCTACTCCAGATACCCACCCAAGGTGGCTCAGTCAGCGCGCTGGCAGAAATGGTGGCTGTCCCGCAGGGCAGCCTTGGTGGCTCCAGTGGTGACAAGCAGCAGCCACCGCAGCTGCCGCAGCTTCCACAGCCGCCTCAGCCTCCGCAGCCGCTGCAGCCGCTGCTGCAGCTCCCTCAGCCTCAGCCTCCGCAGCCGCTGCAGCCGCTGCTGCAGCCGCTGCTGCAGCTCCCTCAGCCTCTGCTGCAGCCGCTGCTGCAGCCGCCGCAGCCGCAACAGCACCAGCACATCAATTGCGTGGTATGCGGGGCCAAGTCAAGCGGCAAGCACTACGGCCAGTTCATGTGTGAGGGCTGCGAGAGCTTTTTCAAGCGCAGTATGGGAAAGAGTCTCAACTTCAAATGTCTGGCCAACCAGGACTGTCGCATTGACCAGCACCGGCGCAACCGGTGCCAGTACTGCCGCTTCAAAAAGTGCATCGAAATGGGTATGAAAAGAGAAACAGTGCCCAAGAACAAGACACCAGTCGCCCAGCCCACCCCTGGGCCATCAGTGCTGACCAAACGGGAACCCCTCAACTCCCACTCTTACCTGTCGGAATATACTTCTCTGCTGATCCACGCTGAGCCCTACACCCTGTTCGGGTCTGACAGCCAGTGCGTGCAGCCCAACGACGTCCTGACCCTCGAGGACATTTGCGAACAGGCTTCCCGGGTGCTCTTCGGCATCATCAAGTGGGCCCGGAAAATACCCTTCTTCCCTGACCTGCCCATCAATGACCAAGTGGCCCTGCTTTGCCTCACCTGGTGTGACCTGTTCTTGGTGAACTGGGCACAGTGCTCCGTGCCCCTCAACGTCCTCCGGTTCCTGGCTGCCACCAGATTACACACCTCGCCGGCGTCCTCCAACCAGGTGGCCATCTTTATGAATCACATACAGATTTTCCAAGAGCAAATGGAGAAGTTCAAAGCCCTGCACGTCGACCCCGTCGAATACAGCTGCCTCAAAGCCATAATCCTGTTCACTTCAGATGTCGCTGGTCTCTCCGATGCAGCCAGTGTGGAAAGCTGGCAGGAAAAATCCCACTGTGCTCTGGAGCAATACGTTCGGATCCGGTACGCCGACCAACCAATGCGATTTGGAAAGCTTTTGCTTCGCCTCCCTTCCCTCCGCGCAGTCCCCTCCTCGGTGATAGAGCAATTATTTTTCGCCCATTTGGTGGGTAAGATCTCCATTAAAGCCCTCATCCGGAGTATGTTACTGTCAGGTAACAGTCTAAAGAGCTCTTTATTGCAGTCCAAAAACAAAATCAATATAAGAAGGGGAACCGAAACGGAGAGAGAGAAAAGGCAAAAGACTGGTCTGCTTGCTTAAATTCCTTCTGTTAAAGGATATATGTTACAAGTTTGCTAAAAGAAAAGAGGGAAAGAATTTAATGGACTGTGAGTTTGAAAAAAAGAAAAGACTGTTTACAGAATACCAAAAAAATCCACAAAAACAAAAAAACAAACAAAAAAAAACCAAAACCAAAACAAAACAAACAAAAAAAACTGAAAAAACAAAAACCTAAAAAAAAAAACTCCTACGTGGGTGAGAACAGCCTGCTACTTATTTTTTTTTTTTGGTAAATTTTTGGAAAATATTGCTAAAAGTATATTTAAGGAGATGGGAAGAAAACTACCAAATGGAGAAAGTAAGTTTTTTTTCTCCAAATTATTAATTGTTCTTTGTCTATGTACCTCTACCTGTTCTTTTTTGTACTGTTCTAGTTCCAAACCAGTTTATTCTGTGGTTCTATAATAAGTTTTGATATAATCCTGGCTTCTTAATGCTGTGTATCCTTAAAATATATGTTCTGAAAGAATTAAAACTGAGTCCATGGCAATATTTTAGGAAGATGTAAAACCTTAAAAGGCAACTCAAAGATGATGGAAACACACTTATGAGTGGTATCCAAAAATTTTACCTGAAATTGAGCACTTTATTTTGAGAACTAGAAAAATTACATGTAACACTTAGCTTCTGCTACCCTGCCTCTCCCCTCAAAAGACACCAAGACTAACCTAGATTTTTTAAAATAGTGTTGAGAATGAACTGTGGGATTTATTGGCAGCAAGGAATGTGTCCGAGGCACATGCTGTAGTTTTGAATAAAAAGTGAACTTTTGTCATTTGAATCGAATCTCACTTAGCTCTTGGATTGTTATGAAAACCTTATATTTGGAAAAAAAGAGGAAAAAAAGAAAACCTTGTATTTGTATATTTGGAAATCCTTTCAATTATAATTTTTGGCATTATCTCCTTTTTAAAAAAATGTGATTGAAATTGGCATGACAAAAATAACAGTGTTGGCACTTAGAGGTAACGTGATTGATTATCTTAGAATTTACAGTTTGTTTTTAAATGAGGGGTTTTTTTCTTAAGTGCAATATTTCAGTATTCTGTAAAAGTTATAATAACTTTGGTCAAGTGTTATATTCCAAGGAAAATTGAAAGTACTCGGAAATTAAAATATTGTTTATTTGATGTTTTATGTCTTCAAAAATAATCTTTTTCCGAGCCACCCTATACTCCAAATGAGAGTAAACCATCTACCCTTGGCCTAGGCCTCCAGAGGACTCCATACCACACAAACCCACCAATTTTGAAAGAGCTTTCCAAAATTTTATGGAAGCAAATAAGTAGACACAATGCATCAATTTATATATGCAGAGAAATTTCTCTCAGGATTATATTTTAGGATTTTAAGAAGGTAGAGGATGACAAGCAAGTCATGAACAATTTGGTCACAAAAATCTCTTTTTGATTTCACAGGTCAGAAGTACAGAAAAAAATAATCAAAAGTTTACAGATGCTTTAGAGAAATCATCTTAAGTAGAAGAGATTGAATTAAGTTAAATAATCTGAAAAAGAAAGTTATAAAATGGTCATTTAATTTTGGTCTAAAAAGTATGCCTTTTCTAATTTCTCAAAGCTAGAGTTTTCTTTCCATGCAGAAACAAATACATCAAATGTAAATTTTTTAAATTGAAGTATAATTGAGGTACAACATAATGTTAGGTTTGTGTGTGCGACATAATAATCCCACATCCTCACCAACACTTATTTTTTGTTTTTTTGATAATAGCTATTTTGACAATTAATGAGGTGATACCTCACTGTAGTTTTGGAGGCATATTCACATTTCCCTGATGATGAGTGATGTTGAACATCCTTTCATGTGGCTGTTGGCCATCTGGATGCTCCTGTGGGAAAATGTCTATTTAAATCTTTTTTTTTTTTAAATCAGATTTCTTGGGGTTTTGTTGTTGTTGTTGGGTTATAGGAGTTCTTCAAATATTTTGGAAATTAACCCCTTAAGGGATATATGATTTGGAAATATCTTTTCCCATTCAGTACGGTGCTTTTTTATTTTATTGATGGTTTCTTATCCTATGCAGATTTTTAGTTTAACGTAGTCTCATTTATTTATTTTTGCTTTTGTTTCCATTGTTTCTGTAGTCAGATCCAAAATGATATCCTTAGACTTACCACCTGTGTTTTCTTCTAGTTTTCTGGTTTTCTGGTCATACATTCAAGTTTTTAATCCATTTCAAGTTTTTTTTCTCCATTTGTTTCATTGTGCAAATATTTGTTTATTGATTTTTACAAATGTATTATGGGAATATAAGCTCCGAACAATGTGAAAAACTGGATGGGAAGATATGATAACTCTATTATTTTTGCAACTTTTTTGTATATCTGAAATTATTCCAAAAATAAAGTTCTTTAAAATCCCTGTGTAAGTGTGTATTCTTCCTTTCTATATCTTCTTATTATAGTTCACTAGGGGCGCCCGGTTAAGCATCCAACTCTTGATTTCATCTGGGGTCGTGATCTCAGGGTCATGAGACCGAGCCCCATATGGGCTCCAGGCTCAGAGCAGAGTCTGCTTGAGATTCCCTCTCTCCCTCTCCTTCTGCCCCTCACTCTTCTCATGTGCTCACTCTCTCTCTCTCTCTCTCTCTCTCTCTCTCTCTCTCTCTCTCAGATAGATAGATAGATAGATAGATAGATATTATTTGTATTTCTAAGTGAGTACTATTTTGTTTTGAGGTATAACAGTCATACAGTTAACTGCAAAAATCTTAATTGTGTAGGTCAGTAAAGTTTTTTTTAGATAAGTAATTTTTTTAAATACACACATATACACACACAGTTGTAACCACCATTCAGATTGAAATATACTATTACTAGCAACCTAAGTGTCTCGTGCCACAACCCAATCTATAAGCAGTACCATGCCCCGAGAGATAACCACTATTTTGACTTCTCGCACAGTAGCTAAATAACTGTTCTTAAACTTCATATAAATGGAATCGCACAGTAACTTATTTTGTTTGTTTATTTATTTTGTTTTTTAGATTCCACATTTAAGTGAAATCATATGGTATTTGTCTTTCTCTGTCTGATGTATTTCACTTAGCATAATCTAGGCTCATCCATGTTGTGGCAAATGGGATATTTTAATTCTTTTTTATGGTTGAGTAATATTCGTGTGTGTGTGTGTGTGTGTGTATCACATATTCTTTATCCATGATACCATAGGGTACTTGTCTTTCTAAGTTTGGCTTACTTCAGTTATAACACCCTCTAGATTCATCCATGTCGTATTTGTGGCTTTTCTGGTTTTCTTCTTGTAATTGATTTCAGTTTTATACCATTGTAGTTGGAAAAGATGCTTGATATGATTTTAGTCTTCTTAAGTTTATTGAGACTTGTTTTGTGGCCTAACATGATCTATCTTGAAGAATGCTCCATGTGCTCTTGAGAAGAATGCATATTCTGCTGCTATTCAGTAGAATATTTTATATATATTATATATTAGATATTTATATATAAATTTATATAAATATAAATATATTTTAATATATTTTGATATATAATATATAATATATATTTTTATATATAATATATTAAAATATATTTATATATTTATATTTATATATTTTTAAAGTATATATTTTTTAATATATATATTTTATATATATATATATTGATCTGGTCTAATATGTAATTTAAGGTTATGTTTCCATATTAATTTTCTGTCTGAATGATCTATCCACGGATGTCATTGGGGTATTGAAGTTCCCTACTATTATTGCATTTCTGTCAATTTCTCTCCCTTTATGTCTATTAGTATTTGCTCTATATATTTAGATCTTTCTGTGTCGGGTGCATAAACACTTTAAAATATTATAACTTCTTGGTGGATTGACCCCTTTATCAGTATGTAGTGTCTTTTATTATGTCTTTTTTTTAAGCCTATCTTGTCCAATGTCAGTATAGGTGTCCCTAATTTCTGTTGGGTTCTATTGGCATGACACCTTTTTTTCCATTCCTTCACTTTCAGTCCGTGTGTGTTCTTACATCCAAAGTGAGTCACTAATCTGGAACCCCCAATTTTGCCCCTGTCATTAAGAACACATCTCCTTATGCATATTTACATACCTTAAAAGCTGCAGTCTGAGGGTCTAGCTTCTGATCAGCCTGAAACTAGGTGCTAATAGAGATCCCTCCCTCCAGATTAGTTAGTATATGAGCTCCTTTCTGGGAGGTATCAGTGAGCTGTAATGAGGCCAAGTGAGAACCCAAAGATGGTATTCCCCAGCCGACATTCCCTAAGAGCACTTCTGTAGCCTGTAGATGTGTGGTAAGCCTAGAGCCTACCCCTCAGACTGGAGCTCCAGATCAAGTAGATAGGACTTTATCATGGGAAGACTGGGGGTAAGTTTCAGTCTGCTGTCTGTGTTGTACTTTTGGGGGAGCAGCTTACAAAGAGCTGTCCTTCCAATTTTTCCAGAACTATAGGGCCCAAAAATGTAACTCTCCTTAGCTACTAGAGTCAGGCCCTCAAGGGACATTCCCCTTGGAAGGGCGGCAATGGAGTGGTGCACAGGGGTGGGGCACTTCCCCTGGCCAGGTTTTTTTGAGGGGAGGCTGTGGAGTGCTGGATGGGGGTGGTGCTCTTGCTGGCTGGCTTACGCAGGGTCGTAGGGAGTACCACCGGGGCTACCAAGTTAGAGGGAGAGTGAAAAAAATGGCCTCTGCTAACATCTCTGTTCCCTGGAGAGAGTCCCAGTAGGCTCTTGCCCTTCCAGCAGACACTTCAAGACTAGCAAATGAATCTTCTTTACATATGGTCTAATTGCTTTTCAGACTGCTGCTCCTGCACCGGGTCCCAGGTGAATGAATCTGTGCACGAGTCCTCTAAGAGTGGAGTCTCTCTGTTTCCTGCAACCCCATGACTTTTTTTTCTTTAAAGATTTTATTTATTTATTTGAGAGAAAGAGAGAGAGAGCAGAAGTGAGGGGAGGAGCAGAGGGAGAAACAGTCTCCCTGCTCACCAAAGCGGGGCTCCATCCCAGGACCCTGGGATCATGACCTGAGCTGAAGGTAGTCGCTTAACTGACTGAGCCACCCAAGCACCCCAGCCCCATGTCTTTTAAAACCAGACGTTTCTGGAGCTCATCTCTCTGGCGTCGGTCTCAAGGGTAGGGGTGCCTGATGTGGGGCACAAATCCCTAAGTCCTCAAGAAGAATCTCCATATTTGTGAGATCCCTCCCAACTATGGGTTGCAGCACCAAGGGTAGGGTTTTTGGTGAGACTGCATCTCTGCCTCTCTTACCTGTCTTGATGGGGCCTTTTTATCCTCTGTTGTGGAGGAGCTCGTTCGGGTAGTTCTCAGGTCTTTTTCAGAGGAAATTTTTCCGTATGTAGCTGTAGATTTGTTGTATCCGTGGAAAGAGGTGGATTTAGGATCTTCCTATGGCACCTTCTTAAACCACCCCTCAAAGCTAAATTTTGAATATCCAAAATATCCCCTAGAATATGGAGGAAATTGATTTTTCTATACATTTTGCGTTTAGATAAGAGTCTGGAGGATGAGAATATTAATAAAACTAGGAGAAAACTAAGTAATTCCCCATCCCTGCCTCTCTATTCCCTTGCCCCCCACCTTCAGATTAGTCGTCTTTATTAATCATATAATTTTCAGATTCTAATGACATCTTATGTCTTATCAATATGAATACTTCCTAATTCAGATGAAATGAGGTATAGATAGGGCAAAGTCAGGGACATTTTTGGGGAAGTTGCTATTAGATCTCAAATTCAAGTTTTCATTTTGCCACTTTAATGTCTGGGAAGGAAATGACTTTATTAATGTCAGTCTTCTCAAAGTACACTTGCCATGGTCTATTCTTAGAAGAGCCATTAGAAAAATTACAGTTCTTAAGAAAACTGAGACCTCCCCCTTAGTGACATGTTCTCAAGAAGAAAATTATTTCCTTCAGACTTTTGGCCCAGAGAGTTTTGTGGAAAGATTTTGAAACAGCTTAATTACCCTTTTGTGGTAATTAAAATGGAAAACTACTTAAGATTCTAACTGTGCCACAGAATTCCAAATGTTTTAGTGTAGTTTTTTTGTTACTGTACAAGAGACTTACGATTCATGCTTCATTATATTTTACACTTATGAGGACCAAATATCACACTGTTTCTCATTAACTGGAGATATACACGCTACACAGTGTTGACTCAGATGCTCCTAGCAATGCAACTTCTCACTGGAAATTAAAGTTTTTAAAAATGTCATTAATTATTTTTCGGTTGATTCTGAAAAGAACGCTAACCTGTTACAGGCCTCTCTCAGGGAGAAAATAATTATCAGTAATTATAATTTACCAGTGATCTTACTTGGAAGTTATCTTAAGTGATAAGATAAAAAATGCCAAGTAACCTTTCAAAATTTAAAAAGTGAGCTTTGAGCTGAGAAATTGCAGAGTGTGGAGGCCACAAAAGTGGAAAATACTCCTAACACACCCCCAGCCAAGAACAATGTTGATAAGAGAGAACAAAAGAACCTCTTCTCTTGTGTTTAGGTATGAGTTTGGAGGGTGAGGAAGTGGCTCAGATATACTCCAGATTCCTCACCTTTATTTGTTTGCTAATAGTACATACCTCACATGATTTAAAGACTAATAAATAAATATATAAAAATATAAATAAGTACAATAAATATATAAATATATAAATATATTTAATATTAATATTTTAATATTTTAATATTATAATTAATAACTAGTTTTTATAATTATAATTAATTATAATATTATAAATATATAAATATATTATAATATATAATATAAATATATTTGTATAAATATATATATAAATAAGTATAATAAATAAAGCACCTAGAATAGTACCTGGCACATAGTAACCAACATATAAGTATTGCCTACTACTATTATAAAATAATGTGTTTAGTATTCTAAGGATTTTGTTTTCTATCAGGTTTTTACATTTATCTACAAGCCCTTTTGAACAATGCTGAGTTATGGCTGTGCCTCCAAGTACTTATATTTTGACTAAAATATTTTGCATAAAATAAATTGCTTTGTTGATTCTTAATAGTAAGTGATTGAGTTGTCTGCATTTTTTTGTTCTTTAGTCAAATGTTAGAACCTAAAAAATATACACATGATCTATATAGTACGTGCAGCTAGAGTGTCCCATTCTTCAAGATATTTAAGAACAAGGGCGCCTGGGTGGCTCAGTTGTTAAGTGTCTGCCTTCAGCTCAGGTCATAATCCCGGGGTCCTGGGATCAAGCCCCACATCAGGCTCCCTGCTCAGTGGGGAGCGTGCTTCTCCCTCTCCCACTCCCCCTGCTTGTGTTCCTTCTCTCACCATGTTTTCCTCTGTCAGATAAATAAATAAATAAATAAATAAATAAATAAATAAATAAATAAATAGTAAATAAATAAATAAATCATTTTTATAAATTAAAAATAAATTTAAAATAAAGCTATCTAGGAACAAAGATCCCACTGTCCTTTTTCAGGATAATCAAAGACACTGGTGTATTCAAGAAATTTCAGAATAGTTCTAAATGTGAATATTTAGTTCTATGACTTTTCCAAAGCCTTATTCCTCCTACCCATTCTATTGTCTTAATAATGAGTTTGAAATGCAATTGCTTTTCTACCCTATGGATATGTTTAGTGGTATGGATCTCCATAAACATTGAATTAAATGTGTAAAGGAAATAAAGTCCAAAAGTACCATTACATTGAAGTGTTTTACAAAAAGAAAAATTTTCCAAATCTCAGCCAATGAAACACTTAGGTTTGGCAACATTTGAGTTGATCCAGTTCATTATAGAAAAACTAATTTTCTATTTCATGAGAACTTATTGTAATAGGATATAAGATAGATGGATAGATGATTAGATAGAAAGATAACAGATATTTCACTTATAAAAATTCCTTTTATAAGTTAAATTGAAAAATAAGCACTCAAAAAGTGTACAAGCATATTAGAGATACAGAGTAGAAAGTGATTAGCCCCTTTTCTTTCTCCCATTTAGAATATAGTGCTGCTTACCTCCCCACCAATATATTAAATAGACTCTTCCCCTTATTTTGTGTGCATTTAAATGAACTGCATGAAGCTTTAATCGCAAAAAAAAAGAGTATTTTGTACATTTCTTCTCAGTCACCAGTTTTACTATAGAAACAGTATGCTATGAATACTCTTGATCAAGATTATTCCGTTCATCACTGAAATGTTTGGAAATTTTAAAATAAGCAAACCAAATGTTAAATATCATTTTCTAGCAGTAGCAGTAAAAGGAAATTTTTGAGGACATTTTGAATTCTGAACAGATGTGGCTTTTCTGACCATGACAATGAACAGCACCATGAATACATCAACCAAACCCCTAAATGGAGTTGCATATTATATAATAATAATTCAATCACACTAAAGATGTGATCATATGGTTGGCAGAAAAATTAAGTGGCCGAACACATTCATCAATGTCCTATTACATTGATCTGAACATGCTCATGAATACTTACAGATGGATATGTGCCTAAGTGTGGGAATGCATACTTAGATAAAACATATGCACGTGAACGCATCAAGAATTAACACAGTCCACGGAAATTTCCTCAGCCCCTTCTTTAATCCACAAAAAGACAAAGTAGAATCACTTCAAGAAGAGCTAATCCACTGAACTGATCTGAGAGAGGGAAAAAAACCGAATTCTTCCTCTCTTCTCAGGAAACATTGAAAAACTTCTCTCCCACTGCGAAGTTTATAACAATTTCACGTCACATCTGAATAATAAAAAGAAGAGTGGGAAAACTTGAGCCAGATTCTCTCCAGTATTTGTCACTTTGAGATAGGTGGTAAATTTATTCATTCATTCAAGTATTTACTGAGTATCTATAGTGGGTGTTGGGTTTACAACAGTAAACTAAACCTGCATTATCCTTACCTTTAAGGAGTTTATAGTCCTATAAAGAATCTCAGACAGTAGACACACAAGCAGACAAATAAACACAGACAGTGGGTTCAAACAAATACAAAGTGGAATCTCCATACTGTTTTCCAGAGTGGCTGCACCAGCTTGCATTCCCACCAACAGTGTAGGAGGGTTCCCCTTTCTCCGCAACCTCGCCAACATCTGTCGTTTCCTGACTTGTTGATTTTAGCCATTATGACTGGTGTGAGGTGGTATCTCGCTGTGGTTTTGATTTGTATTTCTCTGATGCCGAGTGATGTTGAGCACTTTCTCATGTGTCTGTTGGCCATTTGGATGTCTTCTTTGGAGAAATGTCTGTTCATGTCTTCTGCCCATTTCTTGACTGGGACTCCTAATCTCACAAAACAAACTGAGGGTTACTGGGGGGTGGGAGGGTAGGGATAGGGTGGATGAGTTATGGACATTGGGGAGGGTTTGTGCTTTGGCGAATGCTGTGAAAGATGTAAGCCTGATGATTCACAGACTTGTACCCCTTGGGCAAAGAATAAAAATAAAATTAAAAATAAAATAAAATAGAAATTAAAAATAATACTTACAAAGTGGCTAAGAGATTTTGGAGACTGGAGTTTACCCGTTCATATTTTTCATACTTAAGCTGGACCTGTGGCTTTTAGATGGTCATTCTCAATCATTTTAGCCACAGTTCTGGAAATGTGACCATCTGCCTCAGAATTACCTGGCATTTGAATATGCCTTTTACAAGCTCTTCAGGTGATTACTATGTACCTCAAAATTCAAGACTCGCTGTTCTATAATCATGATCTTTCTTTTAGAAAGATAGTTTCTAGGGTCTACCCATCGTTATCCAGACATATGACAGCCAGCAGCATGATGTTCTGAGTCATTCTGCTTTATGATCTTCTTGACCAAAATTTCATACAGAAATGTGTTCATGAAGCCAGTGCAGGGGGAAAGCGAAAATTTCCACAATCTTTTTTAAGAAATTACTAAATTTTTTTAAATTTTTAAAAAATTACTATTTAACAGTGAGGCTTTTAGGAAGATACTGATATATAACCTCTCTAACCTTCTAAGCTACACATCACTGGCTTGTTGCTGTCCCTTCATTCATCAATGTCCTTAGGACAAACAATTTTTGTTTCTCATCTTTTACTGAACATACAACATAGGCATATGACAACAATTTATGGAAACAAGAGGAAAGAAAGTCAAATATTACCTTGCCACCATAAATCTCCATCACTTGTACCATAATATATTTGCTCCTCTCTTGTTGTCTGTGCATATAAGTTTTTTAGATGACTAAGACCATACCATAAGTAGGATTTTATGTCCTGATTTTTTTGACTTGACTTTATTTTGATTTGAGTTGTGAACATAGACCTATTGTTTTATTTTGGTGATAAGTCATCATGTTCGATGACCTCAGGGTGGTCCACAAAAAGACATAAATATTCAAAAGTCTTTTCCCAATAAACTTTACGTTTACCACCTTACTTCAAAAAACCAGCAGACAGACTTAACATTCTGAAAAACTAGACATTGAAATAATGAAAATAGGAAGACTTTGTGGACCTCGATGGGCTCCCTTTAATGTGACAGAGCTGTAAAAAGAGTTCAGAAATTATATAAAGCAAGGTCTACACACTCTACTAGAAGTTGGCTGGCAAGTCACAGAGTCTGTCACGTGTTAGCTTTATCATTAATGGTTTATTCAGGGGACAAAAAGAAATATACGTAAAATTTTCATTTCTATACTGATACACCTATCTATTTAAATGACTATGCTGTTTATAAATTATTTTGAGTATCATCTTTGCATGTATGTGATCTCAAGATTTCTTTCCCCTGCAGGTTCTCCTTTAGAGCTGGAAGGGGTTCTGAAAATCAGGATAGATTCTCTTCAGCTTTCAGTTGTTTCCCTGATCGTTCATTAGGATTTATTCTATTGTGGCTCCATTTTTCGAGATCTTGAGTGCCTAGGAGCAGGGGTTGGCCCACTCTGTATGAGCTGGATGCTAAAAAGGGCAAGTGACTCCAGCGTTAAGTGGTGAGCCTAGACCATTCTCCTTTCCTCTCCTCTTGCCAGGCCCCATCTCACAGTTTGTCAGTGATTGAGATTTGGGGCTCCTTCCATCTGCCATCAGAGACAAGCAGACCCATGCAGATCAAGTGCTCTGGATTTTCAGGGACAGGTCTGATTACATCTAATTTTGTCACTTTGAAAAGGACATTAACTTTTTGATAGAAAAGTTGCTATATAAGTCTTTAGTCTTCAAATAATCTTCAAAGAATGATCTTTTCATTTCATGCATCAGCCTGTATTTCCACATTCCCACCTTCCTGTAGGAGGAAATTATTGTGGATTTTCATAGTTATCTTTCTCTTCTAGTGATCAGCTACAAAGTATGGCATAAGAGAGTACAGGATTAAAAGCCCAGAGATATGGGTTCTAAGTCTGACTGTACCACTGTGTGGTGCATAAACACAGGCAAATCAGTAAACGACCCTCTAGACTTTTTTAAAAGTTTTTAGTTGAATTCCAGTTAGTTAACATATACTGTAATGCTGGCTTCAAGTGTAGAATTTAGTGATTCATCACTTACATATAACACCTGGTGCTCATCACAACAGCTGCCCTCCTCACTACCCATCACCCATTAGACTTTTTTTCATTTGCTTATTTATCTATCCATCCATTCATTCATTCAAACAACACATAATAAGTACCTACTTTGCATCAGACACTCTTCTCATCGCTGTGGCTGGAACAGTGAAAATAACAGACATGTTAAGGAGGGCACGTATTGCATGGAGCACTGGATGCTATACACAAACAATGAATCATGGAACTCTACATCAAAAACTAATGACATCCTGTATGGTGACTAACACACAGTAAAATTTTTTAAATGAAGCTTATATTCCTGGAAGGAGATAGACAATAAATAAATGAGTAAAATATAAAGTTAGATAGTAATAAGTGCTGTGAAGTAAAATGATAAGAGGGAATAAGGAGTATCTGTGTGTGTGTGTCTACACATGTACAGTGCTTTATTAATGATGCCTGTACAAGATTACTCGATGGTGTTAGATTTTAGGATTTGGTTTCTGTTTGTGACAATTTCAATCTATGTTTTACTTCTTTCTCCCTATATGAGAAAACAACGTGAAATTCACAAAACCTTAAGGCAGACTTACTTATGTATCAAACACCAAAATTACATAACCAAAATGCCTGACCCTTATTCCTAGATGTGTACTTTGTTGTTTATGTATGAGGCAAATGATAATAGAGCAAGCAATAATAAACACCTGCCACGTCTGTACTAATTTGTGGCTGTCTCTTTTAAGCAGCAGAGCCTAATCAGGTTATATTCTAAAGATGTGCCCTTCTTCATTTATCGTCTAGTTTAGCCACACCTCTTTGAAATTTAAGAGGCTGTTCCTACCCCCTATCAAACGGACCAACTCACCAGGAACCAACAATCCATGCTCCAGACTGGAGGGATCTTTCTTCTTGTTTGTTGTGCTGACAGAGAGTTCTCATTTCTTAGTTAAGAACACTGGGGTCAGAATTGTAGGATTTCAATGCCTCAGAGATCATGCTGCTGTTGTTTCTTTCTCTCCAGTTTTCCTCTTAAGATGAAATATACTTTCTAGCTTCATCTATATTTCACTAAGATGAAATATACTTTCTAGAGATCAATTTGGGTACCTCCACTGGAAGATCTTAATATATTAATTTACAATAAGGGAATTTTGGTTAATAGAAAGTAGCTATAAACAGCTGGGAGATACAATAAATGCTAAAGGTCTGATTTGCTCATTTTTGCCACTATAAAAATTCCAATTTGCACAAAGCTTATGTGTTAGTTACACAAAAACCACAGGAAACTTCTTGGATTTGCAGAAGAAATATATCTTCTTCAAACAACTTAGAAGAAATGAAACAACTTTGACCAAATAACTTAGAACACATAAACAACTTAAAAAAACAAATAAATAACTTAGAACAAGCAACTTAGAAGGACACCTGTCCAGACAAGCAATCTTATACTCTCCTCTGTACCTTCCTAAGACTAAATATTCTTGACTCGTTCCATTCTGTGCCCACTTTTCACCACCCCATGCTGGTACACAAGAATGAAAAGTACTGTGACCTGAGGATGCAATGTCCCCCTTGTCTCACTTAGGATTATGTCTTTAATTGTACCTGCTCATTCAGATGAATGTTCCAACAAAGTATGTCTTTCATCTGGTAACAGTCCACATTAAATTGTTTGGGAGAATGTCCGTTGTACTTGGAAACTCTCCTAAGAAAAATGTGAGTTGTGTCTAAAGCAATCCATGCTAATAAGGTAAGGTTCACTGAATCTGGCTCTAATGTCTATCTTCTATTTCCATGGAGGAAGTAAATTCCTTCTATATCTTTACAAATCTGCAGGCAGAGAAGTGTGTTGAAATAGCCCATCTGGAAGGAAGACTCTTTCATTATTATCTTATTCCTGAGTACAACTTGTTGCAATTTATAAGACTTCAGTAAGGCAAGTTATTTAAAAACTTATGCTGTTTTGGTAAGACCAATAAATAGGTCATCACTTTAAATCCATCTGGTAATTTTTTGGTCTCCCTCTATCTTGAATTTTGATGCCTCTAAGGACTACCTGCAGAAATATCAAAAACAGAATAGTATTATTTCACCACTGGCCAAGAATTCTGAAGGCCTCTGCTGTTCATCTCTTCCCCAAATCCAAATACACATACTCTTTCCTTACCTCTATGGGTCTCTTCATTCTTTGATAAATGTTTCAGAAGATGGGGATATGAATTAAATACCAAAAATGGATAATAAAATAGAAAAATAGAGAAATCAAGGGCTGGCAATTCTAAAGACAGTGACAATATCGTAGATACAAAATTGGAAATTCCGTAACAAAAGTGTACTACTTAATACTCTTACATATTAAAAACCTTTAAATTTGAAAAGCGCTTTTGCATACGGCATCTCGATTAATTGTCATTATTTGTACCAATAACTGAATGCTGTGACTCTGCACGTTGAATATAATAAGCTCCATTTTTAGAGAGAGCTAGAGAGTGGGGGAGGGTCAGAAGGAGAGGGAGAGAGAAAATCTTAAGCAGGCTCCACGCCCAGCATGGAGCCCAACATGGGGCTCTATCTCAAGACCCTGAGGTCATGACCTGAGCCGAAATTGAGGGTCCGACACTTAACCAACTAAGCCACCTAGGTGCCCCTAATTAACTTCATTTTTAAAGCGGAGAAAATAAGGATCAGAAAGATTAAAAAACTGTCCTATCTCAGGAGTGATAGAGTTTCAATTAGAGCCCAGTTCCGTCTGACTCCAGAGCTTCAGCCCTTTATACCAATGGTGCAAAGTGGTAGATAGTGACACAATGACACAGTGAAACAGAGGTAGATAGTGGAAGTAGTATCACTCTTCTCGGGTATCAGGTGTGGTGATGAATTGGGTACAACACCTGCAACCAAGTATTCCTTTTTTCTTTCCATTACATGGAAAACAAGAGAGGATGATATGCTTTTGATAGTAAAACGAGTCATAGTTAACACAAGAATCAGAAATCCTGTGTCACCCTGACCCTGTTCTCCTTCCACTATACCATTCTTTCTTGCCACACTGTGGCCCTCTTAGCTCCAATTCACCTATACTTGGCCTAAGGTAAATTCTGGTGAAGACCGTCTGATATAATTTTCTTAAAATTTTTAATAGAGTTTCTTAATTATTTTATTTTTTTGCATTTTTAAAAATTTAAACTCTACCCTGAAACTAATAATATATGATATGCTAATTAGTTAGTTTCCTAATTATTAAGTGTTCAGTTTCCCGCATTGGGCAATGCTGCACTTCAAGTTTCTAACCTAAGCTACTATGTATATAAATTAAACATTCATGGGCACAAAAGTGCCCCTAGATTTTTACTTCTCACCCTTAAGTGAATTAAAGAATAAATTAATTGTTGTACTATTGGGATTAAATAGGGTTAGTGGCTTTAAAAGAGCACTTTGTTCCTTAAATGTTCTCATTCGAGAAGTTGGCAATATGTATTAATCAAGCTAAATACTCGTAGCCAGACTGGAATAAGGTTGTTCTTATGAATAAAGCACCTGGCTGCAACACAGAACAGTATATATGAAAAAGGATTCCCGGGATATGGGGACAGAACCCTCATCAATTAGGGAAAGGGGACAAGCAGTGTCCCATTGGGACACAATAGTAAAATTACTTGGTTCTTGTCACCTATACCAAGTGTTGTGGTATGCATGTGCTAGAACAGTTGTCTTAGAAAAGCATATATTGGAAATGGTTAGCCAAATTTTGGTAAGATTATTTGCTCCCTTCATATGATTTTGAACAGCTCTGAGAGCTATTCTTGCTGTAGATTAATAATATTCATGTTAGCATTGCCCTGTTAATATAATTTCAATGAGAGTGAAAGAATGATTTGGACATATCTATATTCCTCAGATAATTAGGAAGACAACGACTAGTTTACACCCAGGGTCTGAGAGCCAAAAAAGACCTTGAAATTCAAATACCTCAGTTGCCTTATTTTACAGACTTGGAAACTAAGGTTCAGTGAACTTAACTGATTATTTTAATAACACAAAGATAAGTAATATGAGAGCCAGAAGTGAAGTCAATATCCAGGGTCTGACCATCGAACCAGACTGCATTCTTTTAAAATCAAAACCCTGATTCTGCCAGGAACTAATTAATTGTACTAATTCATAGTGCTCGGGATTTTAATGTCAGGAAATGACATGTGTGAATTTCAACATAGACCGCTGATGACTAAAGTTTTCAGTTCCATTTAATAATTTTTAAATGGAAATGTGAACAAAGGGATACATAACTTAATGGTCTTGACTGATGTGTTAGTCCAGCAGTATGCTGCCTACACAAAAAGAAATTTCAAATGATGCTTATATTCTTTAGATTACAGTTAAGTAAAAACCCATCATATCTTCCACACAAAAATAAATATGTGATGGTGTTAGTTAGCACATAAAAACACTACTTAATTATAATATGCTGTTGTTGGTCATAGTAAAGACAACATATTATCTTAGCACTGAAAAAAAACCTGTTTTATGCAGTACAAATCTACCTAATACTTCTAAACTCCTAAAACATTAAGAAGCAACTGCTGTGAGTTAAGCAGCTAATGATTGAATAAAGTATATTGATAGTTATTCCCAAAAACAGTCCACAGCATGTAGTGATATAATAATATAATATAATATAGTGTAATATAATAATAAATTCCCCCTCTAAAGTAGAGCTTTGCTCAAATCCTCAGTACTGTGTAACACTGAATTAATTATAGTCAAAATTATCTCTCCATTCTAAATTGCAGTGTTATCTATACAGCTTAAATTTTACTTGCACTTTGACCATACCAGTTTCTCACTATTACCTTGTTATTAAAAACACCACAGACTGAGAGAGGAGCACAAGCATCCTATTATCCTTATTCTTGTCTCCTTCAAATGTTCAGGCACAGAGATATAAGACATAATCCCTATTCTTGATATTTATAGAAGGAAAACAAAGCAATGCAGAGCAGTTTAGACTAAGTGACAAATATACAGTAAGTGCCATGTGAGGTGAGAGAAGGTGACTAAGGAAGGATTAATGGTCAGAGAGGAACTCATTGAGACAATATCAAGCTCAAATGGCATTTTCTTCAAGCTCAAAGTTGCTGTTAATGAATGTTAAGGATACAAAACTCTGGTTTAATGTGCTAATTTCTTCATCAATATGGTATTCTTCAGATAATCAGTCTCTGCCACAGATTGCTAATAATGAATGTCACTCAGAATGATAAAATAACAATGACATCAGGTGATGGGCATTAAGGAGGGCACGTGATGGAATGAGGAAGCGACGAATCACTGAACTCTACCCCTGAAACGAATAACACACTGTCTGTTAATTAGTTGAACTTCAATAAAATAAAATTTAAACAAATAGCAATGAGATAAAGCAAACATTATGAACTCTTCGGCATTTGTTAGCATGATTTATGTCACCACTTATGAGTTAAAAATGGTTGGCATGAGCCATAAGCTCAGTAGTCACTCAAAATTCCTCTCCCTTGAAAAATAAAAATAATTATTTTAATTAAAAAGATTCTTTCTTCTTTTTTAAAAGGATATTTGAAGTTTTTAGTACATATTCTTTCCTACCATAATGGGCAGAAAAATAAACTCTTTCCATATCTAAAAGATATCTAAAGGAGACTATAAATAATTCATTAAATGAAAAGTAGTAAGTATTATAGACTTGACTTTAGCAGTAGATGCATTCATTCACTCAACAAGTTAATATTAGGTGAGACACTTTGTATTACAGAATACCTACATTAATGTATATGACTATAAAACTATATAACTGTAAAAATATATGCTATATTTATATAGAGATACTTATATTTATAAATGTTTTTATATATTTATACACATTCCACTATGATAATATTTGATATATGCTGAATTAGAAGTACACACAAAATTCCAAGAGGAATATATCAACTCAGAAGCCTCATTTGCCAGTTTATTTATGTATCCATTTGAATAATATTCACTAAGGGTCTACTGTGTGTGAGGCACTATTCTGGATGCTTGCCGAGAGAGAGTTGACATTAGAGAGCATTCTTAAAGTATGACTGGGATTTTGACAGGCAGAGAAGGAATAGGGTTTGACATTCCAGGCAGTGGGAATGACACAAAAATGAATGAAAATGGGAGAATACATGATATGACCAGGGACATTAGTCCTGAGTGGTAAGAATATTGATTGGGTGTCTCAGTGTTAGGGGAAGTTAGAAAAGGTAGGCAGATGTCAAACTATAATGCGCCTTGAATTTAAAAATTCAAGCGAATTTGGAGTTTATTGTTTGGACAATAAGATGCTGTGTTTTTCCCATTAAAAATTTTGAAATGAGGGCGCCTGGGTGGCTCAGTGGGTTAAAGCCTCTGCTTTCAGCTCAGGTCATGATCTCAGGGTCCTGGGATCGAGGCCCATATCGGGCTCTCTGCTCGGCAGGGAGCCTGCTTCCTCCTCTCTCTCTGCCTCTCTGCCTACTTGTGATCTCTCTCTGTGTGTCAAATAAAGAAATAAAATCTTTAAAAAAAATTTTTTGAAATGAAAGATTTTGATCTTGATTTTGATTTTAGAAAAAATAAGTTTTGTAGGATCACTGGATTCAAGTAGAGTAAGATTAATGGCAGCCGTCTTTTATACATAGCCATTCTTTTTCCAAAAAATGTTTGTGTACAGTTGACACACCATGATACATTAACTTCAGGTGTACAACATAGTGATTCAACATCTCCTTACCTTATACTGTGCCCATCACAGCCACCACGGATGGCTTCTATCTGTCCCCATACAACACTATTACAATATCATTGACTGTATTCTCTATGCTGTGCCTTTTATTGTCCTGACCGTATGCACACTCATTCTTTTTTTTTAAAGATTTTATTTATTTATTTGAGAGAGAAAGAGAGAGAGCGACAGCATGAGAGGGGAGAAGGTCAGAGGGAGAAGGAGACTCCCCATGGAGCTGGGAGCCTGATATGGGACTCGATCCCAGGACTCCGGGATCATGACCTGAGCCGAAAGCAGTCGCTTAACCAACTGAGCCACCCAGGAGCCCTGCATACTCATTCTTTATACATTTTCTCCAGAATTCTCAAGTCATCATAACTGGAGGTCTTTTTATACCCCAGAAGTAATTCATGGCATCTAGCTGATCCTGAACACACTTCAGACTGATTGAGAATATAAGCATAACCATTTACTTCTTTGGTATTTTTTTTGGCTAAGTTTGCATATCTATTTACTGTCTTTATTTTACTAACATATTATGACAAAAAGCAAATATGCACCCCAGACATCAGTAGCTGGTAAGAAGGTGAAAATGCTCTCCACGTTACTGCAAAATTTACATAAAAATAGATGTTATTAACAGAACTTCATTTTTAAAATTTTTTTTACTTTATTTTTTCAGTGATCCAAGATTCATTGTTTATGCACCACACCCAGTGCTCCATGCAATACGTGCCCTCCTTAATACCCACCACCAGCCTCACCCATCCCCCCTCCCCTCTCCCCTCCATAATCCTCAGTTTGTTTCTCAGAGTCCACAGTCTCTCATGGTTCATCTCCCCCTCCGATTTACCCCAATTCATTTTTCCTTTCCTTCTTCCGAAGTCCTCCATTTTATTCCTTATGTTCCACAAGTAAGTGAAACCATATGATAATTGACTTTCTCTGCTAGACTTATTTCACTCAGCATAATCTCCTCAAGACCCGTCCATGTTGATTCAAAAGTTGGGTATTCATCCTTTCTGATGGCTGCGTCTAGCAGAACTTTAGAGTGTAGTTGTGGCCTTTGTGACTGACGGAGACCAATCTGTTTAGAAATTAATCCAGAATATTATCAATTACATATTACATTCTGGCCCATTCCATAGGAGCAAATTTTTAAAAAAGATTTATTTATTGGGACACCTGGGTGGCTCAGTGGGTGAAGTGTCTGCCTTTGGCTCAGGTCATGATCCTGGGATCTTGGAATCAAGTCCCACATCGGGCTCCCAGCTCAGCGGGGAGTCTGCCTCTCCCTCTGCCTGCTGCTCTCCCTGCTTGTGCTCACTTGCTCTCTCTCTCTTTCTCTCTCTCTCTCTCTCTCTCTCTCTCTCTGACAAATAAATAAGTAAAAATCTTTTTAAGAAAGATTTGTTTATTTATTTGAAAGAAAGACAGGGGGAGGGACAGAGAGAAAAGGAGAGAGAGAGAATCCCAAGCAGACTCCTCACTCAGCAAAAAGCCTGACATGGGGCTCGATCTCACAACTCCCTGAGATCATAACCTGAGCCGAAATGAAGAGTCTGACATTTAACCAAATGAGCCACCCAGGCTCCCTAGGAGCAAACTTTTATAGCAGTTTATTTAGCCCTCATTGTTGAAGTAACTCACATCTTGTGAGATGTATTCTGTGTGCCCAAGTTACATCTTGTTAGATATGACTCCATAGGCCCTTCAGTGTGGGTGTGTCAGCTCATTTTAGTCACAGAGGGACTAACGGCAGTCCAGCAAGCAGTGGGGAAGGGAAGGCAACAGCAGAGAGAGAACTTAGGGAGCCGCTATTAGGTAATAGAGAGTATTCTGCAGTCTTTATTAGGCAATGGGGAAGAGCAGGCCTACACATTAACGCAGCTACCAAGGCCCCATTACCATTTTTTTCCCCAAGTTTTACTTTTGGTGTGTTTTTTCTCTGACTTTTCTATGTTGCCTAGGCATACAGCATTAACCAATAAGCATTTGAAGATACCTGTCTAGAGGAGATTATGCTGGGTGAAATAAGCCAGATGAAGCTTAAAGATGTGGTTAGTTCTGGTCACTGGGGCCTTGTGGGTCCTGTTAAGTGGTTTGTATTTTAATTCTGAGTGTTACAGGAAGCAGTATAGGCAGGTGTGGGGGCGGATGATCAAATTTGTATTCAGAGATGACTACTATGTGGAGAAAAGATTGGAGGGGACAGTGGAGGATTTAGGGATGTAGAATCCAGAGGAGGATCTGTGGAGATGGAGAAAAGCAGGTAGATGCTAAGTGCTACTTGGATAGAGAACCAGCAGGGCTTGGGGACCCATAGGATGTGAGGGTAAGGGCTAAACAGGTAAACGGATGTACAGAGAGGTGAAATCACTAGTCCCAGAGCTGGATTGGCTAGGGTGTCATTTTGACTGTTTCCACAGAAACCAAACAAGGGAGGTCGGGGGGGATGGGTGAGCCCGGGGGTGGGTGTTAAGGAGGGAATGTATCACATGGAGCAGTGGGTGTTATACGGAAACAATGAATCTTGGAACACTACACCGCAAACTAATGACGTATTGTGTGGTGACTAACATAACATAATAAAAGATAATAATATATATATATAAATTGTTTAAAAAAAAGAAGATACCTGTCTAGTTCATAATGGAGATTTCACTCAGAATCATACATATTCTCCCCAATTTTCATTACCAATACATCCAAGAAAAAGGAAGTATTAATTTACATGGAATCAAAGGATAGAAAGGAATGCAAGGTCATTTCTTACTATAGATAGATGTAGTAAATTGGGTTCCAAACATTAGTAGGATTTCTGCACTGTTTTTGACAATTCAGGTGACATATTTGCCTCCCTGCTATCAAGGCACACTTTATTTAGGTTTCTTTAATTTTATGAGTCAGTTCCTACCTAGTTGAACATCGACTCCCTGATGGAATTCGAGCATTTGAGCATACTTATAACCACTTTGACAAGTTCTAATGTATGAAGAACTTTGTCAGGAGACCAGATTGAATATATGTGTATGTGTAATATATGCTTTTTCAAATGAATTATCATAATTTTATTTATTTTTTTAAGATTTTATTTGTATATTTGACAGAGAGAGAGAGATCACAAGTAGGCAGAGGCAGGCAGAGAGAGGAGGAAGCAGGCTCCCCGCTGAGCAGGGAGCCCGATGCGGGCCTCGATCCCAGGACCCTGAGATCATGACCTGAGCCGAAGGCAGAGGCTTTAACCCACTGAGCCACCCAGGCTCCCTGAATTATGATGATTTTAAAAGACTATTGCAGCTTTCTCAAATTTGGACAAATTTCCAAGCCACAAAGAGTCTTTGATGAAAGTAGTAGTGCAATGAGGTAAAGGATTAACAAGAATTCCCCCAATCCCAAAAAGATCCATTTATGAAACTTCTTGCACCATGCTCTTGAGGAAGCTACCTTATAAATTATTTTAAGTTGAGGTATTGAAATTTTGGAATCAACCACAGGGACTTCGCAATAGAATTATGGGAGCTATCTACTGAATACTTCACACTGGCTAGGATGTATTCATACTTGATTTTAGCTTCACGGAGTACCAAATACCAGATAATGACCTTTTTTTATCCACTTCTTTTATTTGAGCAAATAGGAGTCTACGGAAGCTAACTTTAAAGTCCAACTTAATGATACTATTAGACACAGTGATGGGAAAATATAGAACGAAACCAGGAGCTTTTACACAGAGTTTCTGTGTTATTTCCTGACACTATGAGATAATTGCATATTTTTTAAAAGGCAGTGATCTTAGAATGTAGCATAAAGTTTTACAAATTCAACTTTTTCTCATAAATATGCATCAGCATTTCCAAAGAACCAAACTAATGCCAGAAACTCCTTCATCTACCTAACCAAACCCAAACTATTATGTACCCCTTGATGAAAATCAGAACATTTCAGCATGAGGGTGCCTACTTCAAGTTTTGCTCGGGATGATACCTTTAGCTTTAAATTTTCTGGTCTTATTTTACTGACACATCATGCTTAGGTCCTTTCTATCCAAGAATCTGAATATTGTTATCATCCCTCACTTACCATTCCTTGAGAAAAAGATAAATGGAGCCACTGAAATATTGTCTATTCATTTGCCTTTCCAAACATTTAATGGAGCACCTGAAGTGTGCAGGCTCTGTGTTCAGTGAACATACTCCTGTACCTGGAGGAAACGGACACAGCAGCTGATAATTTTAATCCCATGTGGCATAAGGGCAAAGTTAGATCTAGGCTAGATTTTCTTATGAACACAAAGGGAAAGTAGTTAAAGAGGGAGGAGGAAGAGTTCCAAGAATGGCCACATGAAGGCAGTGAAACTAAGCTAGTGATGTTGTGTCTGAAACTCAGGTTTGTCTAGTTTCAGAGTCCTTGTTCCTTCCCCTGTAGTATAATAAATGTTGTGCGATGCTTGACTAACAATTAAACATTGCTGTACAATAAGGTTCTCAATCTAAAATAGTACAGTTCTATTTCATATAAGGTTCAGATGAAAAGAATGAAAAGTATTAAGAAGTAGTTCCTTCTAGGGGCGCCTGGGTGGCTCAGTTGGTTAAGCATCTGTCTTCAGGTCAGGTCATGATCCCAGAGTCCTGAATGGAGCCCCACGCTGGGGTCCCTGCTTAGCAGGGCGCCTGCTTCCCCTCTCCCTCTGCCTCCCCTCCCACTGGTGCTCTCTCTCTTTGCATGCTCTCTCTCACTCTCTCAAACAAATGAATAAAATCTTCAAAAAAAAAAGAGAGAGAGAGAAAGAAAGAAACAGTTCCTTCTGAAATGACATAATGTTAAAATTGTATATAATTATTTTGTTTTTACAAACTTTTGCAGTAGCCGAGAGACATCAAAATGATCAAAAAAGAATAAAATAAAAACTTAGAACGCTTTGGATTTAGTATATGGCTTCTGAAAGTAAGGTTCTGTAATCTCCTTTTAAGTAGGAGGAAAGGAGAAAGTTTTTAACTTTTTAAATGACTGCTTGCACCAAAAGCCTATAGAATGCTAACCAGTTTTAAATGGTCTCAAATGACAAGGAGTCTAGGCTTTTGTCCAGCAACATTCTATGCGAGTGGTTGTTTGAGAAACATTTCCACTGACATTTCCAGGGACTTGTTGCAGTAACATAATTTTGAGGCAGAAAGTAATTCAAAAAGCTATCGAAGTCCTTGGTCTGGTGTCTGCTTCCCCTACATTTTTTCCCCAGGCAATACATCCACTTCCATATTTTCAACTACCAAGTACTAATGACATCCAAATCTAAAATCCAGGCTACAAGATTTCCCTATACTTTAAGCCCTTTACCTTAAGATTTTATTAATGTTTTTATCCCAAGAGGAAAGTTTATCTGTTTGTGAGAAAGCTCCGCCAAAGAAAAAAAAATGCTGATCAGCATCCAGGGAACAAAATATAAAGGTCGAAAGTTAGGAATGTGGCCAAATAGTTCATTTCATCTAAAGGAAAGAGAACAGGAACTGGGATTCACCAGAGGTACCAATGGGTTAAATGCAGCTTTTTCCTGTTGTGCTTATCCTACTGTGTCCCAAGGGATATCACAATTGCTCCATTTTACTTCCTACTCATTTCTTCTTGCCTTTTATTCTTTTGTTCCCTGCCTCCCTGATCTCAAACTTTGGCATATGATTCATGTGTTCCTCAAGCTGTAGACACACAGCTTCATTCCCAGGTCAGTCTTTGTTGCCTCCTTGACCAGGTCTCAGGGCCTTCTCTTGTCATACAGTTCCACAGTCTATCCATTATTACAACCTTGTACCTGTCTCAACACCATTTCTTTTGCTATTTCGTGTCTTCGATTTCAATTTTGAAGCAAGATTTTCATCACATAAAAAAAAATCTAGAGGGCGCCTTGGTGGCTCAGTGGGTTAAAGCCTCTGCTTTCGGCTCAGGTCATGATCTCAGCGTCCTGGGATCGAGGCCCACATCTGGCTCTCTGCTCAGCAGGGAGCTTGCTTCCTCCTCTCCCTGTCTCTCTGCCTACTTGTGATCTCTCTCTCTGTGTCAAATAAATAAATAAAATCTTTAAAAAAAAATCCAGAAAAATTTCCACGCCTCACCCCAAAATGACTATATGATGGTAGTCCAGCTAAAATGTATCATTTCTGATTTTAAAACCAATTTATAGAAATATTTTAGAGTGAATTATATAGAATAATAATTAATAAAATTGACCAAATGCGGCATAGTAAGATGAATAAACTGCTTATGTAGAGAGAATGGCTAAGTGTGTTCCTGGAAGCCTTGGAACCGTTGAGAGTCAGAGTAAGCCTCGGAGTGGGTGTGAATTGAGGGACGCCCGTAAAGTTGCTTAGCCCTCCCACACCAGCCAAAATATTTCCCTGTCACTTGCCACTCCCTAAATGCCAACAATAGGAGTTTAATCTTAATTCAAAATGCCTAATTAAAATATAGATGCTATTAATGAAAGAGGTTTAACAGTAAAGAAAGTACCCAAAGATCAATTTTTTCTTTTCATAATTTCCCACAAGCCCCACTCTATATGGTTTTTATTTTATTTTTATTTATTTATTTTTTTCATGTTTTTTAGAAGTTTAGCATGCTAATGTCTATAGAATGTTTTAAAGTCTTTGGGTAGGGGTGCCTGGGTGGTTCGGTCCTTAAGTGTCTGCCTTTGGCTCAGGTCATCATCCCAGAGTCCTGGGATCGAGCCCCGCATCGGGATCCCTCCCCGACAGGAAGCCTGCTTCTCCCTCTCCCACTCCCCCTGCTTGTGTTCCCTCTCTCGCTGTCTCTCTCTCTATCAAATAAATAAAATAAAAAATAAAACAAAAAAATAAGGTCTTTGGGTAACAGAAGAGATTTAAGTAGTACGGTGACAATGTTAATATAGTAAACTGTTCAAAGAACATACAGATGTCACAAAACATCTGGAACACTCATATCCGGGAAGCCCTTACATACTTCTTCACCTTCACATGGCATTTCTCCTTCCTTTAATCATGGCAATATCTGCCTTATAGAAAAGACAAGGTCATGGTAATATGTTGCCATTCAGACACTCATTATAGACATTTAATTCACTGAGAAATATATTAGCATATTAAATCTGCAGTTTGCCTATCAAGGCTAAATGTTTTGTGTCAGTATATTTCTAAATGCATCATCTGAGTAGAAGATAGGAGAGCAATTATTACAGGAAGGTCCTTCATGGAAAAGTTTTTGCTTCCTGGCAAGCTACGACTTGTTTCCAGCATGTGACATCATTAGTCATCCAGTAGCAACCACCAGTTCATGCTCCAAACATTCAGGGTTCCTCATGGTAAAACAACCATTTCTTCCTAGTGTCACTCTTTTCCAACTGCTCTGTGCAGCCACGATTTTTGAGATATTTTTAGTCCTACCACCTTCTTACTCTTACTATTTTGTAAATGGTTATTTAATCACCTAAATTGATTTCTGTGGAAAGGAAGCATTATTTAGAGTGGTAGCCATCCCAGAACTCTGTGGCTCCTTCCTTGGTAACCCCAACTTCCCCCCATCCCTTAAATGGTTTATACATTTAACAAAACTACATTAGGAAAATGAGGCCATGTTCTATGAAGACATTCTCTGGTGGCACGGACAAATCCAGAATGTGTTTAAAGAGAATGAGGAAAATACCATCTTGTTAAACCCAAAAAACCTGTTAGTGAATTGAAGTAGCTGATACTAACTTCTAATCTTCCCAAGTAATACCATAATACCAGTTTATAAATTGAATTATGGTAAATAGCAGATATTTTTTTAAATAAAAGTAAAAATATTAAATAGTACAACAAATATCTGGATATTTTAACCAGACAAAAGTTCTTTTAATATTTGAGTTTATGATTCATTTTTTAAATATATTTAAAATAAATTTGTGAAGTAAAAAAGACTTTAAAGCTTTATTTATTTAAATTATTTGCATTCATAAAAAGTCATACTACCTCACAGATGAAAATCTCCCCAACAAACTATCATACATATCCAAAATGTATTTCATTATCTCCTTTATTAATGCAGGCAAATGATTAAAACTACACCCTCAATGATTAAATCATGTCAGAAACGGACTCAAGAAAAAAAGATTTGGAAACTCTTGATGACAGTTTGATGGAGGAGGCCCATTAATACCTTCATAAATTTCTTCCAGTGCCAGATAAAATGCTCAAGCAAAAAATGCTGTCCCCACCTTAGAACCTGGTTCAGCAGATTGAATCAGAATTCCAAGTCTAAGACACCAAATAACAGTTCAGAGTATCTGGACTGTTCAAGGCAGTTGTTTGTGATGTCACATCAGGGGCTTTCAATAGTCTTGAGATTCAGTCTTGATGGAAAATACAACACAGGAAAAGATTTTAATGCAGAGGAATCTAGAACTGAGATGAGATATGGAAGACGAAAGTAGTTATCCTACATCCAGAAAGAATGAAAAATTATGTCTCTAGTTGATCAAAGATCTCTTTCTGTAGCAAGGATGTTGGAAAATCCAGGTACCAGGAACCTAGGCAGTGAGAACAGCTTGCCCCCACAGACAGCCAAAGTTGCTTGTGAGGTGTTCCTGATACACTAATAGGTCTCTTTCTCACTGGTCCAGAGGCTGAGTGGGGCAGTTTTTGTCAATAATCAGGGGAATTGTAACATCCTACATGTGCAGATTGACATCTATGTGATTAACTGAGCTGTGTGAAACATTACAGAGTACGAACGCAGGCTGTAATGTCAAGAAGTCTATAATATACTAGGACAGATAAACAGAAAATTACAGTAAAATATATATGCTAGCCTAGAGGTATACTCAGTGTACTATGGGAAGATATAAGGAGTAATGAATTCTGTTTGTGTATCTTTAGGAAGGGCTTCCTAGATGAAGTACAGTCTTAGCCAGGTTTTTTTTTTAAAGATTTTATTTATTTATTTGACACAGAGAGAGATTACAAGTAGGCAGAGAGGCAGGCAGAGAGAGAGGAGGAAGCAGGCTCACCGCTGAGCAGAGAGCCGGATGCAGGGCTCGATCCCAGGACCCTGAGATCATGACCTGAGCCGAAAGCAGAGGCTATAACCCACTGAGCCACCCAGGCGCCCGTTAGCTAGGTTTTTAATTATGGAGTTTGTCTAGCAGACCAGGAAAGGGGTTTTAAGAAGGGATATTTTACAGATGTCATTCTAGGCAAAAAAAGTCAAAATGGAGGCACCTAGGTGGCTCGGTCAGTTAAGTGTCTGGCTCGATTTCTGCTGAGGTCATGATCTCAGAGTTGTGAGATCAAGCCTTGTGTCTGGCTCCATGCTGGGTGTGGAGTCTGCTTAAGATTCTTTCTCTCCCTTTCCCTTTGCTCGCCCCCCCCACTCTAAAAAGAAAGAATCGAAATGTACAAAGACGTGGGGAAACCAAAAGGGACAATAGTTGAGATGAGACTGGAGTAAAAAGCAGATATCAGATCTCAGAGTAATCTAATCCTTCCTCTACTACTCCAATTTCATAGTTATGATCTGTTTACTCAAATTTTATACTTGATGGCATGAGGAAATATCTGTAAAAGATTATTCATAAGCCATAATTAATGTTGTATATCCCTGAAAGTTAAGCAACATTATTTAATGAAATCCTGTAGACTTACTTTCATGTTTGTAATCATCTTTGGGATTTTCCTGTAAAGTTGTAGAACCCAAAACTATACCAAGTATGCACCTAGCCAGGGTTAAGAATTTGTAGGCCAACAGACATTCTATATAATTAATTAGTAGGAAGTTAAAATGTGACTTGAGTGCTACTAAGAATATATAGTAATATTAGGTAATTGACATCTGTAATGTTATACAATTATTAAGAGAATGACAAAAAATAACAAAACATAAACCTTCCTGATCCAAACGAGAGCCATGCACTGTTCACATTGGCTGAAAGAAAATCTGTGTTCATCTATCGAGTTCCACAGAGAAAATTATGTAATAAATAGTGTTGTAAGCATTTCTGTGCCTCGCTAAAATAAAGCTTTACTCATCCTTGGCAGGTTTTCCAGAGAATATTAACTAGAAGAGTGCCTTTTCTGTGAGACCTTCATTTCTGGCTGCTTCTACTTGACACTGCTTTATTTTGATCTACTTGACCATAAATTCATTCTACTTCCTTTCAAAATCAATGCATTATATTTAGAAGGACTAAAGGGATATTTGGATGATGACTTGAAAGATATATAGCTACTTCAGGCAATTAGGCATAGCTTTCTCCTTGATAATTTTCCCTCAACCCCATGTTAAAATTAAAAAAGCTCCTTTTGGTTTACCTTAAAATAACAATTTGAAAAACTTCATATTTCATACACATCCTGTAAAATGAAACAAAAAGAAATATAAAACCCTACCCGAAATTAATAAGAAGCGCTGCATCCGCGGTAGAATTTTAAAATGTTTATAAAACCTTCAATGATGGGACTAGAATTCAAAACAATACTAAAATTCAACCAAGGTTTCATGTCCTCATTCCCAGCCATGATTTCTAACTTATTAGGAGGAAAAAAGAAGTTGGAGAATGAGAAAAACTGCATTAACTGAAAAAAATTGGCAGTACAGAAAATATAGGGTACAGTATAGTTGGAATTATTGCCAAATAATCTAGCAATAAACCTTTTTTAAACCACAACCTTTCTGGAAATTCAAGCACCCCATGATTTTTATGGCTATTCTTTTAATTTGCCAAAAATTAAGACCTGGTCTACCTCAATAATCAACTTCTTACTTCTCAGTTCAGTAGTCGCCCTCACCTGTGGTTTTGGCCTTCAGCAGTTTCAGTAATGCAGGCCCCAAGCAGAGGCTCCTCCTTCTGACGCAGTGTCAGGTCACTAGTAGCCTAGTGCTGCGTCGCCATGCCTGCGCCATTCCCCTCCCGTCATGTCATCGCCCAGGCATTTTGTCATCTCATGTCATCACAAGAAGGGTGAGTGCAGTACAACAAGATATTTTGAGAGAGAGAGAGAGACCACATTCACAAAGCTTGTATTGTGGTATATTGTTACGTTGTTCTATTTTGTAATTAGTTGTGGTTGTTAATCCCTTATAATGCCTAATTTATAAATTAAGATTTACGACAAGTCTGTAGGTACAGGAAAAAAACATAGTATATGTAGGGTTCAGTACCACCCACAGTTTCAGGCATCCACTGGTGGTCTTGGAATGTATCCCCCGGGGGTAAGTGGGGGCCGCCGTGTAAAATTCTTCCTTCCAGCTCTCTAACTGCCTCATTCACAAATATCCTGTTCTGAGACCTCGCTCTGATCTCCTTGATGTGTTCCCGAAATCACTTGCTTCTTCCAGACTTCACTTTCTTCCCTCTCCAGGCTTCTCTGAGAAGGCTTATCTCATAAACCTGGGGGGAGTTAAGTTTATCACTCTCAGTATTTCCAGAACATCATGTGCACTACCTGTCATAGCACTTATCTCACTGTACTAAAATTTTTGTTTACATGTTAGCCTCTTCGTTATACAGTGAACTCCTAGTTACTAATACTGAAAAATTTTAAATGAAATACAGTACACATTGAATAAGTAGGATGGTTTTTCATCTGTATATTTTTCTTTTTTCTTTTTTTTCTTATGTATATTAATTCCAAATTATCAACTGCATCACTTGGAGCATGAACATCACCAAACCTCAGGCTTTTTAGTTTTAACCTGTAACTACATTATAATGTTATTTTGAGGCATCAGTTACATCATCCATGTAAGGTTTCCTAGGGAAAAAATGTATTTAACTAATGCTAGTCTCTTTTTATCTAATGAATGTAAGGATTTTCACTCTATTATAAAATATATCAATATGGTATTACAGTAGGTTAAATGCAATACACTATAGTTCATCCTGGGAGAGCCCGAAAATCATTTAATAAACTTCAGTGCATACTCCTAATAAACACTTTCCAAAGATAGTAATAGAAAAAACACTTTTAATATATTCTAAGCCAACAGCCAGTATAATAATAATGTGCTGTTGTAGGAGTAAACAGAAACAAAAGGGGGAAAAAGTACGGTAATGGGTCAGACTATTTATGATAAATGAGGCATCAAAGTCAATGCTAAAAAAAACCATGTTAAATTTGAGATACTCACCTCTCTTCACACTCAAAAATTGATTTTGGGAAGATTAAAAAATTGACTCTTTAAAACTTATCCAAAGAAAAACAAGAAGAAAGTGAATAGGATGTTTACTCCACAATTGGCTATTTACCTAATATCTGAGTTGAGCAAGCCAGAGATGATGACACAAATGAGAAGACCCACAGATTTGGCTACATATACAATACAAAACTTGACTATGGCAATACTTTTAAATAATGTAAAATAAACTGGAATAAAATAATTGCAGCAAGATACAAACATAAAAATTTAAAAGATATAGAAATGAGTGTTATAAAATATTTGAAGCAATTATTAATGTTAAAATGCTGCATTATAAAACATTGTAAAATATACCTATAGGTTTATTTAGGACAGCGTCTATAATGCACCCATTGATACTGGGAATTAGATATGAACATGACATTTCCATGTTCTCATCATACTACTATAAAAAATCCCCATTCCATTCTTTATACTAATAATATGGTCTCAGCGTGAAAGACTTCTTACAATTTCTAAACTCTCTGATATTGTAAAATTTGAAGATGTATTTTTTTTACATAAAAATCGCATTGTGGACATCGGCAAAAATGGTGGACTAGGGACTTCCAAAATCCTCTCTTTGTTAAAATCAACAGGAAAAATTACAAAAATTGTCAGAATCAACTAATTCAGGCCTTTAGAAATTAACTGAATGCTTAGAGCAATCGGGGAGTAATCAGGGAGCAGTTGGGAACAATTTATTCAAGAAAAGTGACTAAATCTTGGTATAAACAGCAGTCTCTGTGGCATTTTAACTTGCCCCAACCTCACATCCCTGCTCAGGCTTCAGGGTAAACTTAAAAACCAACAGCCTGCAATCAGGATGCAAACCAGCTGCCTAACAGCTGCCAGAGGGGAACAGAACAGGGTTAGAGCTCCTTCAGATCCTCACTTCCAGAGAATCATGATTTGAATTATCTGGCAGTTCGCTAGGAGAATTACTACCAATCCTTCAAAACGTCTTGCAAAAATAAAAGAGAGGGGAATTCCGATATTATCTTGATGCCAAAACCAGACAAAGACATCACAAGAAAAATAAAAATCTATAGATCAATATCTCTTATGACTATATATGCAAATTCCTTAGCAAAATGCCAGTAAATTGAACCTAGCAATCTATAAAAAAGGGCTGAATGCCAAGAAAATGGATATTATCCCAGAAAAGCAAAGTTGGTTCAACATATGAAACTCGATCAATATAATACCTCTTATCAATAGAATAAAGGACAAAAACTACCTGATTACCTCAAAAGACACAAAAAAGCATTTGACAAAATCCAAACCCTTTTTGTGATTTAAAAAAAAAAAGAAGGAAAACCCAAACTAAAATAGAAAGTAACTTCCTCAGCCTAATCAAGAACTTTGTATAAAGAGAAGCTTCATGTGAAAGAAAGGACACACATATATATGAGTCTGTTGTGTTTATTTGATTCCTGTTGAAATTAAACTTCAGGGTACCTGGGTGGCTAAGTTGATTAAGCGTCTGCCTCCAGCTCAGGTCATGATCCCAGAGTCCAGGGATCAAATCCCGAATTGGGCTTCCAACTTAGCGGGGAGCCTGCTTCTCCCTCTACCCCTATCCTCTGCTTGTGCTCTCTCACAATCTCTCTCTCAAATAAATAAATAAATCCCCCTCAAAAAAGAAATTAAACTTCAAATGTTCAAATTAAGCATGAAATTTTCTCATGGCTTGGGTAAAATGTTGTTTAAATTCCTTTCTGTTTTGAATAATGTTCTCAAAGAAATCTAATGACTAAAGGGTAGAGCCACGTAGCACAAATCCTCATTAAGGTATACTTGGTTAAGCTAAGACCACCAGGAAAATATTCATGATTTCTTCCATGTCCTTCTCTCTTTCCCACCACCCAAGATCCATAAAAACTGCTGAGTCTTCCACTGAAAAAAATATCACCAGATTTTTTTTTTTTACCATAGGCCCATAAGAGAAGATTTAAAGTCAGCTTGAAAGGAACGCAATTGTAAATTACAAGGAAAACTCCAGGGTATGTGGACTGTGGGACTACCTCAGGGGAACAAATCCAGGGTGTTTTTCAAAAGATATTCTACATCATATCAAACCCTTCAGGCGTCAGAAGAATTTTCTCTTTTTATTTAAGTTGATGGAAAATTATATGGTCAGAATATGGAGCTTAAGTCTGAATAAGAGGTGGGTTATTAGTTACCTGGCTTCTAGAACATTTAGGCTATTAATAATCACAACCAGTTCATCAGGAGCAGAAGATCAGGTTGGAGGAGGCCTTCATGTTCACACAGAGAAGCATCAATCAACAGCAAGCCCCTCAGCAGAAACCGGAACTTCCGCGGTGCAGCAGTTAACCTTCACATGGGCGGGGAGGTTGAACATCCTGCATAGTGCTGCCAGGAAATCCCTATTTTATAGTAAGGGGGCTGGCTGGTTGCATATGTAGGATGTCCCATCTCCCTGCCCACTTCATCGAGACACATCACGGCCTCACTGAAGAACCATAAAATCTGCATGTCAAGGAAACACAGATGCTGCGCTGGATGACTAAAAAGGCACTCTGACATGTATTTAGTAGAGGATAGGGCCCTGGGAGTCATCACCTTGTCTTGGAAAAGGCAGTAGCTCTGGGAGTGGCTCTGTAAGATCAGGGTCAAGGTCAAATCGATCTGTAAACTCAAGGTCAAGTTAACAGCAAATTTTAAAAATGCCTCAATGTCAGAAGCAAAGATTTTGGAGCAGTAGTACAGAGAAGATCCAGTAATTCTAAATCAAGTTCAAGTGGGTGGAAACAGAGTCTAATTATCAGATAAAAATCAAGTTACAAGGAGGTGGGTGTGATTCCAAGGGGAGAAAGTCAGTGGCATGTTCCCAAAAGAATTTATAAGATATAATTGATGTCAGATGCAGCATCCAGTCATATCCAGGGAACTCTGTCAAAGGCAAAGTGATAGGAAATATCAAGAGCAGAGCTGAGTTTTCAAAACTACAGGGGCAGGAATAAAATGGTAAAGCAAAATCCAGCCAGTCCTATGGGCTGGACTCTTCTTCTGAATTCTAGAGAAAGGATATAATCTCAGAATAAAAATAAGTCATTTAAATGAAATAAATTCAGCTTTATTTTTAAAATGTACTGTTAAACTTAATTTCCCAATTTGCACTGTAGATTGCTGAAAATTTCACTATGGACCTGTATATGGGAAATACCTATAGGAGACTTTGCTGGGTGACAATTAGTGCTGTCAATAGTACCAACTTGAGTGACAGCCTGGGATGCCATCTCAAAAGACCCTGGAGTCCTTAAAAAAGGTTTATTTCCTATGCAGTCAAATCTAGGTTAAGTTTCCAGTCAACCATCCCTGGCTTTGGCATTCTTTAGTCAGTGGCAAGTGGTCCAGTCTTAGCCCAAGGAAAAGGCTAACTCTGAGTTGAAATTCAAAACATTTGTGTCCTTTTTTTTTCCTTCAGCGGCACAGACTCTGCACTCTGAATTCAGTGTATGGCTCAGAAATTTGTAGTTTTATGTCTGAGGAAACAAATGTCCATACAAATTTATGGACAAACTATTGTTTATAAAACTCCCTAAAGTTGGGCGCCTGGGTGGCTCAGTGGGTTAAAGCCGCTGCCTTCGGCTCAGGTCATGATCCCGGGGTCCTGGGATCGAGGCCCACATCGGGCTCTCTGCTCAGCAGGAAGCCTGCTTCCTCCTAACTCCTCTCTCTCTGCCTGCCTCTCTGCCTACTTGTAATCTCTCTCTCTGTGTGTCAAATGAATAAATAAAATCTTTAAAAAAAGTTGTCTGTGGGGTCTGTAGACATATTCCCTCTTTCATCACTAATATCGGTTTTTTGTGTCTTCTACTCTTATTTCTCCCTCAGTCTGCCTAGGAGTTTACCAATGTTACTGATCTTTTCAAAAAACTGTTTCATTTCATTGAATTATTTTCTATTATTGTCCTTCCTCAGTTTCAATGATTTCTGCTTTTATATTTATGACTTCCTTTCTTCTGATACTTTCAATTTGCTCTTCTTTGTCTAGGACTTTAATATGCAAATTTAAATCATGGTTTTGAGATTTTTCTCCTTTTCTAAACTAAACCATTAATGTTAGAAATTTCCCTCTGAGGCCTACTTTAGCACCATCGCACAAATTTTGATATGTTTTAATTTTTATTTAGTTCAAATTATTTAATTGCATTTGAGTCTTCTTTGAAAGATAGACTACATAGAACTGTGTTGTTTAATTTCCAAATACTTGTACTTTAATTTCCAAATACTTGTACTTTTTTAAGATATCTTTTTGTTACTGGTTTTTAGGTTAATTCTGTTAAGGTCAGAGAATAGACATTGCACTATATCAATCATTTTAATTTCTTAAGAATTATTTTATGGCCCAGCCTATGGTCTTTTCTGGTCAATTTTTTATGGAGTCTTGAAAAGCATGCATATTCTATTGTTGATAGAGTGTTTTATAAATGTCAATTTAGTCAAGTTCATTGTTAGTGCTCTTCAGGTTTTTATATCACTGGCAATTTTCTGCCTACCTTTGTCAATTACTGAGGAAAGAATGTTGAAATCTCAAAGTATAAATGTAATTGTACTTTTGATTTCTTCTTTTCTATCTTTTTTTTTGCTTCATGAAATCTGAAGTTCTGTTATTAGGTTACATAAATGTTTAAGATTTTTATATACCCTTGATAGGTTGACAACTTTATCATTGTAACACAGTCTCTGTTATTCCCAGTAATATTATTTGATCTGAAATTTACTTTGATATTCATATAACAACTCCAGTAGTCTTTTGATTAGTTTTACATTGTGTGTCCTTTTATGTCCTTTTGCTGTATATTTATCTACAATCGTATTCAAACTTGTAGAGTCTCTTATAAAGAGCATATAATTGGGTAATATTTATTTTTGTTCTTTTTAACCAGCATGGCTGTCTCTTTAAATTGATACAATTTATACTTTATACCATTTCCATTTAGTGCAAGTATTATTTAGTTTAGAATTATATTATTTTATTATTTTCTATTTATCTCTTTTTATTCCTTTTTTCTTATTTCTGAATTACTTTGTGTTTTAATCATTTTATTTTAGTATTCCATTTTTATTGATCTATTGGATTTTTACTATATTTCTTTGTACAGTTTTTTAGTGATTGCCCTCTAGATTAAAATATATATATCTGAAGTTTCACAATTTCCTTACAGTTACTATTTTATAACTTCAAGTGACTATAAAAACTTTATAGCCATACAGATTCCTTTCCTCCTTTTTGTTTTAATTGTAATATGGGATACATCTATATACATGGAGAACCTTCTCAGACACTATTATCATTTTTAAGAGTCACATGTATTTTAAAGACCTAGAATAAGAAAAATAATCTATTACGTTTCCCAAATTATTTATCAATTCTGTTCTTCTTCATTCATTCATTCTTGAAGTTTACAAGTTTTCTTGTAGTATAATTGCTTTTGTTTTCTGAAGAACATCTTTTAACATTTCTTAGAACAAGTCTTTTGTCAACCAGTTCATTGTTTCCCTCATATGAAAATTCCTTTATTTCACAGTCATGTTTTTGAAGATATTTTCACTGGATATAGAATTCTGGATTACGATTATACTGCCTTCTGGCCTTCATGATTTCTGATGAAAAATCTGAAGTTGTTAAAGCCATTGCTCCCTATACCTAAAGAGTCATTTTTCTCAGCAGCTTCAAGATGTTTTCCTTTATCTTTTGTTTTCACCAGATTATGATGTATCTAGGCATGATTATCTTTGAGTTTAACTATATGGGTTTTGCAGAACTTTTTAAATCTGTAAATTTGTTTTTCATCAAATATGGGATATTTTAGACCATTATTTCTTCAAATATTTTTTCTGTATCAATTTTTTCCCCTCCTCAAATTCCAATGGCACAGATGTTACACATCTACATATTGTTCTGTAGGTCCCTATTATACTCATTTATTTTCTTTTTTTTTCACTTTTCTTCAGTTTGGATAATTTTCATTAATCTATATTCAGTTTTAATGGCTCTTCATCTGTCATCTCCATTTTTTATTAAGACCATATAGTGATTCTCCTCTTTCAGATATTATATATCTTTTCAACTCTAAATTCTCCATTTGGTTCTTTTTTATAAGTTCTCCTTCTTATTTAAGATGTCCTCTTTCTGTTTGTTTCAAGAGCTTCCACCCTTCCTTCACTGAGCATAGTTATGGTAGCTGCTTTGAAGACTGTCTGGAAATTTTTATCCTGTCCAATTTCTGAATTTAATGTAATTGAAATGTATTTATTGCATTATTGTTTATAATATTTGTTCTTGGTTTTTGGTAAATTATAAAATTTAAGGAGATTCCTTTCATCATTATATAATTAAAATTTTAATTAGGAATAGCTTCTGTATTTCATCAAACTATTCTTCAATATCTATTAAAAGATCATAAAATATCTTTACAAATGTTAATATAAGGTATTATATTGGTGGATTTTTATGATATTGAATTACACTTGCATTCCTGAAATAGTTTTGCTTTTACATGGTATATTAGTCCTTTGACACTTTGCTGAATTCTATTTGTTAATATTTTGTTTGTAACTTTGAATCTATATTAATAAATGTTATTTGTCGCTAGTCTCATTTCTTCAATGTTTTATAGGTTTTGATATTAACACTATATTGTTATATGAAATGAATTATGAGAACTTTTAAACTTTTCTATGGTCTTTCATCTTTTCATACATGTTAACTTAATGAGATTACTTACCTTCTTATTTCTTTTCTAGCTTTGGGGTTATTCCTTTTTTTGTTTAATATCTTATATAAAAGATAAATACATAAACCAATACTTCTAAATTTATGTTAATGGACACACATGTGTAAAGATGTAATTTGTGGCAATAACAAAGAGAGAAAAAGATAGAGCAAAAATTTGTATACTACAGAAACAAAATTAGTATTAATTAAAACTTGGTTGTTATAATGTTAAGGCTACCATTTTATTTTTTTTTTTTTTTTTTTTTTTT
>LNAC01000609.1:432363-470888 GCA_002007465.1 Ailurus styani | reverse complement strand
AAAAAAAAAAAAAAAAAAAAGAACTATTTATGAGGAAATGATATGTAGCATATAAAAACAAATAACAAATGGTAAAAATAAATCTTTCTGTAGCTGTAATTATTTTAAATGCACATGGACTAAACTGCCCAGTTATAAGGCAAAGATTACCAGAATTGTTAAAAATACATGATGCCAGAATTGATTTAAAAAGAACCTTCCTGTATATGCTGTCAATAAGAGACTCATTTTAGAATCAAAGTCACAAATGGGTTAAAGTAAAAGGATGCAAAAGATATTCCACACAAATAGTAACCAATAAAAGCTGAGGTGGCTATATTAGTATCAGACAAAGTAGAACTTAAGGCAAAATTGTTATGAGGGACAAAGAAGGACATTATATACTGACAAAAGTGTCAAAGCATCAGAAAGATATAATAATTTCAAATATAAATGCATCCAATAACAGAAACCAAAGAATATAGGAAATGAAACTGACAAAAATGAAGGGAGAACAAAATCTAAAATAATACTTGGAGACACGAATACACCACTTTCGATAAAGAATAATCAACTAAACAGAGGATAAATAAGAAAATAGAGTACTTGAACAATACTATGAATCAACTAATCCGTGAAACATATACAGAACACCCTATCCAACAACAGCAGAAAAACCCTTTTTCTCTAGTGCACATGGAACATCCTCTGGGATAGATCATATTCAAAACAAGCATTAAAATTTTTAAATATCAGTATTCAAAGGATCATCTCCAAAACAAAACGAAATTAGCAATCAATAACAAAAGAAAACCGATAAATTCATAAATATGTGGAAAATAAACACCATTGTCACTACTAAACAACCAATAGATCGAAGAAAATTACAAATGAAATTAGAAAATATTTTGAGAAGAGTGAAATGAAAACTTAATAAAACTTATGGGGTACAGCAAATGCAGTGCTTTGACAAAAGTTTATAACTATAAATGCCCACATTTAAAAAGAAGAAAGATCCCAAATCAATAACCTAACTCCAGATCTTTTTTTTTAAAGATTTTATTTATTTATTTGACACAGAGAGAGATCACAAGTAGGCAGGGAGGCAGGCAGAGAGAGAGGAGGAAGCAGGCTCCCTGCCGAGCAGAGAGCCCGATGCGGGCCTCGATCCCAGGACGCTGAGATCATGACCTGAGCCGAAGACAGAGGCTTTAACCCACTGAGCCACCCAGGCGCCCCCTAAATCCAGATCTTAAGGAATGACAAAGAATGAACAAACTTAACCCAAACTATCAAAAGAAAGAAGATAGTAGGGGTGCCTTAAGCTCAGGTCTTAATCCCAGGGTTCTGGGATTGAGCCCTGTGTCAGGCTCCCTCTCAGTAGGGAGACTGCTTCTCCCTCTCCCTCTACCTGCTATTCTGCCTGTTTGTGCGTGCTCTCTCTGTCAAATAAATAAATAAATAAATAAATAAATAAATAAATCTTAAAAAAGGAAAGAGAATGGTAAAGATTAAAATGGAGATAAACAAAATAGAGAATAGAAGAAAACAAAAACAAGAAAGTCCAGACCTTATGACTTCACTGACAAATTTTACCAAACATTTGAAGAATGAACACTGATTCTAATCAAACTCTTACAAAATAGAAGATGCAGGAGCACTTTGTAACTCATTTTATGAGATCAGCATTATCCAGATACCAAAACCAGATAATGACATTACAAAAAAAGACAAGTACAGACCAATATTACTTATAAATATAGGCGCAAAAATCCTCAGTGAAATACTAGAAAACTAAATATAACATCATAGTGTACACCATGCCTAAGTGAGATTTATCACAGGAATGCAAAGATGGTTCAATTTGTGAAAATCAACCAATGTATTGCATCTCGTTAATAGAATTAAGGTAAGAAAGCCACAAGATCATCTCAACTGATGCAAAAAAAAAAAAAGCATTTGACAAAATCTATCACTCTTTTGTGATAAAAACACTAAACAAACTAGAAACAGAAGGAAATTTCCTCAACATGATAAAAAGCATTTATGAAAAACCCACAGCAAATATCCTACGTAATTGTGAAAGAATGAAGGATTTTCTTTTCAGATCAGGAAAAAGATAAGATGGCTGTGTTTACTACTTCCATTCAACACTTAAGCACGCACTCAGCATTCAACATTTACACAAGAAAGAAAATAAAAGCCAAAAGAAAATTGGAAAAGAAAAAGTAAAATTATCTCTATTCAAAGATGACATGACGTTATAAACAGAAAATCCTAAAGAACCTTACACACAAAACTATATCTAATAAATGAATTCAGCAAAGTTGCAGGACACAAGGTTAATACATGAAAAGCAGTTATAGTTCTACATACTAGCAATGAAATGTCCATAAAGGAAATTTTGAAAAAAAGGATTTTATTTACAAGAGTATCAAAAAAATCTCAACAAATAAGCACATTAGCCGTAAAAAAGAATAAAGTACTTATACCCACTACAAAATGGATGAACCTCAAAAACAGTGTTATTGAAAGAAGCCAGGCACCTATTGTATGATTCCATTTATATGAAATATCCTGATTAGTTAAATCCATAGAGACAAAAATCAGATTAGAGATTTTCAGGGGCTGAAGGAGAGCAGAATGGGGAGTGACTGCTTAATGAGTAGTAGTTTCCTTTTGGAATGATGCAATGTTTTAAAACTACAAAAAAGTGATCGTTGCATAATAGTGTGAATGTACTAAATGCACAGGGCTGTACACTTTTAAATGACTAATTTCGTGTTATGTAAATTTATCTCAATAAGAAATAATGTATGTAACACTAAAGGCATTATCATCATTATCATTACTATGGAAAATAATGTTTCCCAAATTTCACTTTCTTTAAAAAACTTAGATCATGAGAGGAAAAAAATAAGTAGACTAAAATGTAAATCTAGATGGTTTAATTTGGATAATATGTTCTTGTCTTCTCTCTTTTCTCTTTCAGATTATGTCTGGCCACTACCTAGATATTTGTGCCCCGTCTGGATTTCTTTGGATGTTTTATTTTCTACAGCGTCCATCATGCACCTCTGCGCTATCTCGCTGGATCGGTATGTAGCAATACGTAATCCTATTGAGCATAGCCGTTTCAATTCGCGGACTAAGGCCATCATGAAGATTGCTATTGTTTGGGCAATTTCGATAGGTAAATAACTTTCTTGGCCATTAGAATTGCAGCGGCTATGCTCAATACTTTCGGATTATGTACTGTGAACAACGTACAGACGTCGACTGGTAACATTTGCGTTTAATCGGGATTCTATTTAGGAATTATTCTTAACCTATATATCTGATATTTAGGTTAACAATAATGAAAGAAATGTAATGTATATTAACATGTAAATGTAAAGTTTCTATTTATGCTGCTAGATTATTTTATGCATTCGTATGCCAATGAATTCTGCAACACAGATACATAATCTTTTAGATATTTAAAACTATTTGAAGACAAAGATATATGGTAGTCTAAATTTTTTAAATATAGCGTTACAATCTTCCAAAAAGATAAATCTATCATAGAGTATTAATCTTGGTATTTTTATTCTAATTTCACATTTTCTTGAGTGGAAAAATCAATAGCGTTACATGAATCTTCATGAAGTAAACATGTCTAAATTTATGTTGTTAATTGACCTAAAATATACTATTTTTCCTCCGTTTTCAAATATCTTCTTAGATTCTGCTTATACAAAAAGAGAAAAAGTCCATTTTTTAAAGATTTGGGGGAGTTGAAGGGAGAGAAATGATCATCTTATTGCTTATGATTGAGATATTCATAAATGCCTTAATAATGCTAATATTCAAATTATAAAACTTGAACCAATTGGACTGTAAGGGCTTTTACAATCTTTTTTTTTTCCTTTTGTTTCTTCCTCTTCCATTTAGAACTTACATTTAGTGTTTCATTAAATAATCCCTCATTATAGTTATGTTTCTATAAAAGGTTCTGGTAAAGTTTAAAACAAAATCAAGAAATCTATACAGTCTTCACTGAAATCATTTAAAGATTTTGACTCTGGGATTATTGACAAAATAAATTCAAGTTTTAAGATTGTTCTATTGTAAGTGAACACACACACAAACAACATATACCTTTGGATAAAAGCAATAAAATTTCTCTCAGAAAAAAAGTGAATTGAGCGCCTGGGTGGCTCAGTGGGTTAAAGCCTCTGCCTTCCGCTTGGGTCATGATCTCAGGGTCTTGCGATCAAGGCCCGCATTGGGCTCCCTGCTCGGTGGGGAGCTTCCTCCTCTCTCTCTACCTGCCTCTCTGCCTACTTGTGATCTCTCTCTCTCTGTCAAATAAATAAATAAAATCTTTTTTAAAAAGTGAATCAATTTACACAATTTGACCTACATATTCAAGGGCTCACAGAGTTTACTTCCTCCACTCCAAAGAGCTCATCTCCAAAGATGCCAGTTCTTATGGTGCTTACAAAGAAAATACACAGTTAAATTAAATTAGAGTATTGGGGCATCTGCTTCTAATAATGACAGATGGACAGTCTGCAATGATGTTTGTGTTAGAGACAACAAAAAAGTATGGAAAAAATACTATTAACATTGAGAACCTAATAAGATAGTGGAGGATACAGAAAAAAATGGAAATCCAGGAAGAATGACTATGACTTTTGGGTCACTTTTGACAAGGATGCATTTGCTAACCTGAAGATGTGATGGAATGTTGAGAAGTTCATTTCATATTCTCACAAGGAAAGAAGGTCTAAAGCAGGAATACAGAGTATGGCAAGGATAGACCAACTTGAGCTTATTTTTTGGATGCCAAAGGCCTGTACACTAGAAATAAGGATTAATAGGCTTAAACCACTCTTGACATGGAATTCAGGCCAGGATTAAGTTATGTGTGTAACCAATAAAAGTCCAAAGCCTGAAAATTGGATTAAGGTGATTTCATATTTTTCAAGTTTCTGATTTCTCTGATGTAAGCAAAAGAAAAATCACTGTACACTTCAAACTATTTCTTGTAATAATTTTCAATTCCAGTAGCTAGAGTACAATGATAAATAGACACATGAAAAGACAAAACAGCATGAATCAGATATAACATAATAAAAGATAATACAACAAACTCACTGATACTCAAGGTAGTGGAATTACCAGGCATAGACTTTAAAGAAATATTTGTATTCTGCATATGAAAATTATGAGCTGAATTTAAGTACTTCAACAAGAAACTAAAAACTACAAACAGGGACATTTAATATTTGAGAAACAGCTGGAAAATCTGGAGCTTAGGCATAACACAAAAACCGAGAACTCAAAGGCAGTTTAGACATAACTAAAAAGAGCATCACTGGAGGTCAATTAGAAGAAACAGTGATGAATGAAGCAAGGAGAATTGGAAGGATACAAAAGAGAGAGGGAAGAGTAAGAACAGACATACAACCTGGATGGTGCAGTGGGTGAAGTGTCCAACTCTCAGTTTCAGCTCATATTGTAATCTCCGGTCATGAGATCAAACCTTTCATCAGGCTCCACACTCAGCATGGAGTCTGCTTAAGTGTCTTTCTCCCTCCCCTCCATGCCTGTGCTCTCAATCTCTCTAAAATAAATGAATAAATATTAAAAACAAAATAAAGTGAGAAGACTTTTACAAGGTGAGAAAAGAATGGCAGAAGAGCAATATTTGAAGAAATAATGGCTTTTGGAATTGAAGAAAGACACTGATTCTCACATTGAAAGAGCTCAGCAAAGCTCAAGCAGAATGAATAAGAAGAAATCAACATTGAACTTCTCATAACAACATTACAGAAAAAAAGAAAAAAATTTTAAAGAGAAACAATAAGGAGATCATCTTCAATAGAATTATGATAAGATGAATGAATATCTTCTCAAAAACAGCAATGAAAACTAGATGTTGAAATAACAGTGTCGATGTGCTGATACAAAGTGAATGCTAAATTAAAACCATATCCTCAGCAAAATTATACCTCAGGGATTGAAGTGAAATGAACACTATCTGGCAAACAAAATCAGGAGAACAAGACAAAATCAGACTCCTACTTAAGAAAATCCTAAAGGATGTTCTGAAAGCAAAGGAAAATGGCCACAGGTGGAAGATTGGATGTTCAAGAAACAGAACGATGAAAATGATACATGTTGAATTATTGCGTTGTACACCTGAAACAAATATAACATGTGTCAAATATACTCAGATTTTTAAAAAAAATTTAAGTTGTTTTATAAAACCAGATATGGAATCTAGGTATGCTCATTGTTACTAGGACATTTTTGCTCCTACGTGTCTATGCCTTTAATCCCAATCCAGTAACACGGGATTCTTCTGCTACTTTCCTAATTCCTTATTATTTCTCATTTTTCTCACAGTGAGCAACCTGGTACCCAAAAAGCATCAATATATTTATTTACTTATCATTTATGTTTTTAAATTCTACAATACAACCAATTAATTTCAATCCTCATACCAGTACAATAAATAAAATGCTATTTTAAAATTGTTATTGCAATTGTTTGTGTTTTTTTTTTGTCTTTAGAATGTTTCCCACCAAGGGTATATAGCCAAAGCGTTGTGTTCAAAATGCTAGGATTAGTTTGAATTTTTTTCTTCCGTGTGGTTCTGTTATCAATTGTTTCCAGTTAACCAGGATTTTTGGTTTCTGTATATAATCAATATTGATTTACCCCATACTGTTGACTTTATTTTTTTAACATGTTAAACCATAATATCATGTTCCATACCATATGATTTCACTCATATGTGGAATTTAAGAAAAAAAACAAACAAGCAAAGGAAGAAAGAGAGAGAGAGAGAGTCAAACAAGAAACAGACTTTTATTTTTTATTTATTTATCTATTTTTTTTTAGAAACAGACTTTTAATTGTAGAGAACAATCTGGTGGTTACCAAAAGGGAGGGGATAGGTTGAATAGGTAGTGGAAATTCAGGAGTGCATTGTGATGAGGACAAGGTGACATATGGAAGGGTGGAATCACTATATCGTACACCCTGAAACTAATATAACACTGCATGTTAACTAACTATAATTAAGATAAAAACAAAAAATATATTATGTTCCAAAAGTCAAAACTATACAAATAGTATACTCAGAGACATGTCAGTCTTTCTTCTACCTCTTGGTTAACCCATCCACTAATTTCTGGAGTATATTGCTGGAGTTTATTTTTGAAAAAAAAAAAAACACACACATTGCTTCTCTTTTCTTACACACATGTTAACATGTTGACATTTTTCACTTGATAGTATGTCCTGGAACCACTCATATCAACTCACAGCAAGATGGTAGATGTAAACATGACTACCATATAAATGGCCAAAACACTGCATTTATTTTTTTATTTTTTTAGAATAATTACTCAGCTCCTTTGTTTTCTTATTTTTTATCTTTTTTTTTCATTGTGTTATGTTAGACACCATACAGTACATCATTAGTTTTTGATGTAGTGTTCCATGGTTCATTGTTTGCGTGTAACACCCAGTGCTCCATGCAATCTGTGCCCTCCTTAACACCCATCACCAAGCTCACCCATCTCCCCACCCCAACCCCTTCCCTCTGAAACCCTCAGTTTGTTTCCTGGAGTCCATAGTCTCTCATGGTTTGTCTTTCCCTCCAATTCCCCCTCTTCATTTTTCCCTTCCTTCTCCTAATGTCCTCCATGCTATTCCTTATGTTCCACAAATAAGAGATACTGTATGATAATTGACTTTCTCTGTTGATTTATTTCACTCAGCATAATCTCCTCCAGTCCCAACTTGATGCAAAAGTTGAATATTCATCCTTTCTCATGATTTTGTAATATTCCATCGTGTATATGGACCACATCTTCTTTATCCATTCATCTGTTGAAAGGCATCTCAGCTCTTTCCACAATTTAGCTATTGTGGACTATGCTTCTATGAACATTGGGGTACATATGGCCTTTCTTTTCACTACATCTGTATCTTTGGGGTAAATACCTAGTAGTGCAATTGCTGGATCATAGGATAGCTCTATTTTTAATTTCTTGAGGAATTTGCACACTGTTTTCCAAAGTGGTTGCACCAATTTGCATTTTCATCAACAGTGTAAGAGGGCTCCCCTTTCTCCACAACTTCTCCAATATTTGTTGTTTCTTGCCTTGCAATTTTTGCCATTCTAACTGGTGTAAGGTGTTATCTCAATGTGGTTTTGATTTTAATTTCCCTGATGGCTAATGATGATGACCACTTTTTCATGCGTCTGTTAGCCATTTGTATGTCTTCTTTGGACAAGTGTCTGCTCATATTTTCTGCCCATTTTTTGACTTGATTATCTGTTTTTTTGGAAAACACTGCATTTAAAAGCCAAATTTCTTCTACTTTTTACACCCATTAGTACTGTACTGGTTAGATACATCCTAATTTATTTAACCAATCTCCTGTATAGCATGAGCATTCGAAGTTGTTTCTAATATTTTTCAATTACCAACAATTCCACCAAAAATAATCATTTGCATACCACCCTGCATATTCTCACTCTGTATATGTTTCATACTTTTGGAAATTTAATTTCAACAAAAATTCATAACAGAAATTTCTAATTTATCAAGAAGTTAGTGTATACTTAACGATTAGTAAGGGATTGAACATTTTTTTCATTCCTACTAGCAATGTAAAAGAGCCTGTTTCCCCAAAGCCTTGCTAAAGGTACATCTTCAAACTTCTAAAATTTTGCCAATCCAATAGGTGAGAAATATCAATTCAGTGTAGTTTCAATTTGTATCTACTTTATCATGAAAGAAGTCGAGCTTGTTTTCATACATTTAAGCGCCATTGCTAAATTTGTTTTTTTGCAAAATGTACCTTTTGCTCGTTTTCTGTTTTTTAACCCATTTCTTTCTTAATTTCAATAGTTCTTGACACATCACAGATAAAAACATTTTATATGTTATAAATGAAAATATTTTTCTGTGTTTACTATTTGCTATTGCATATGGTGCTTCTGCCATGCAGAATTGTTCTTTTCTGCAGTTCATTTTATCAGTCAGATTCCATTTCTATATTGAGTGATTGTTAAAAATTCTTGCCCCACACTCAGGTAAGACAGGAAATCACACATATTTACCTCATTTTTCACATTTAGATTTCCGATCCTTTTGGAATTTATTTTTGTATATGGTGAGATATGTATTCAATTTTATCTTCTTCTAAATAATCACTTGGCTGCTTCATGCTGTTTATTTATAAAGTTTATGTGGTTTGTAATTTGCAATGCCACCTTTATAATATATTAAATTTTCTTCCATATCTGAGCTTATTTCTGAAGTTTACATTGTATTCCAATAGTGTTTCTATTCCTGTACCAATTCTCCACTATATTAATTATGAAAATTTCATAATAAATTTTGTCATCTGACATGGTTCATTTTCACTCATAACTCTTATCTTTTAGAGCTAGAATGTTTAATTTTCCATATGAGCTTTAACATTAACCTTGCTAGTCCCATTTTAAAATCCTGTTTGTATTTTGATAGAGGTCTCTTTATATTTACAAAATAATCTAGGAAGAAGTTAACTGAATTCTAAAAAGATACTTTCTCTAATCTACATAGTAATTTAAATTATGGCCAGTCTGTCTCTTAGGCTTTACAGCCAAGCTTACATATGGTCACTTTCATGTCGCCATTTATAAGTCATCTCATAAGAATTAATTTTGTAGCTCTGTCACTCTACTGAAGCTGTTCTCTGTAAGTTCATTAGTGGCTCTATCAATATTTATTATCCTAGAAATTAAAATTGAGAACATTTTATTTATGTATGGATTTATTAAAAAAACAGGAAACCCATTATACACTAACATAAATAACATAGCTCTATGGAAAATCATTGCATTTTCAAAAAAAATGAAGTTAGTGAAGAGTGACACTTCGTTAGACTTTTAAAAATCTGTTTATCATCTGGCTTAATAGAAGGCAGCAAGTTTCTCATCTCTGCTTCTGCATCTAATCTGTCTCAATGAGTTGCTTTGGCTGAATTATGTGAAGAAAATATATATCCTCAGATAGGTGGCCTCAATACAGGAAAGTATTTTAATAATGTTTTCAGATAATAGTAGACGTTTTCTCTGATACTCTTTAAAACCCAGCACGTTTTTTTTTCATTTCTTAAATTTAGTTGTAATATGTAATTGGAAACCGTATCACTGATTTTTTCACATGCTGTTACATTAAAATCCACTAATCTGTCTTGCACTTTGATATTTTACCCATGCATTATCTTGTAACATCAAGCATAGGTCGTTCAGAAAATATTGGTTCCCTGAGTTGTGCAGGTTTCCCAAATGTTATTACAGTATCAAAAAACCCACATGCATTAATAATCCCTACCAATCTTGTCAGAAAAGTTTCTAAATATTGGAGAAATGTCCAACTCCCAGGGATGTATACAAGTTTTCCAAAGTACCAATATTCACTGGAAAGCTCAAATTTTATCATTAGGAGTAAATATCATCTGTCTTTTTCCTTGACCTGTCAGGTTCAACACATCCATTTTGGAGAACATATCTGCCAAATAGCCAAGTATGAATAATGTCCGCATGTCTGGCAGTCATTTTTTCAAGGAAAAATGTTATTCCATGGGAAAAGGATCTAGTGCATCCTCTAACTCTAACAACTACATAAGTGTTTTTCCTCGAAGTAACCACCTTATATCAGTATGCAGCAGAAGTGCTTTATGTACTTTCATTTCATTACATGGATTATTAAAAGAGTCAAAATTTAGTAAAATTAATATTTGTTACTGCTTCACTAAGGACATTCTTGGGTAAAATTGGCCTTTTCCTTGAAAGTGTGTGGTGGTGAACAAAACAATGATTACCTGTACAATTTGGTGTCATTAGTCTGATTCATACTAAGGCACCAGCAGTTTTACCCACTATTATTTTGCACCATTGCTAAAAATGTAAACACAGTAAAAACAGCAAATAACACAGTAAGACTATTACAGAAGCAGTTTTGACTTCAAAATACCATTCAAAGAGTCTTAGAGACACCCAGGTATCCATGGGCCACACTTTTTTTTTTATTAACATATAATGTATTATTTGTTTCAGGGGTAAAGACCTGTGATGCTTCAGTCTTACAAAATTCACAGCACTCACCATAGCATGTAAACCGCCCCCTGTGTCCATAACCCAGCCCTCCCATCCCCTTCCCCTCCAGCAACCCTCAGTTTGTTTCCTGAGGCTAAGCGTCTCTTAAGGTTTGTCTCCCTCTCTGGTTTCATCTTCTTTCATTTTTCCTTCCCTTCCCCTATGATCATCTGACTTGTTTCTCAAATTCCTCAAATCTGTGAGATCATATGATAATTGTCCCTCTCTGATTGACTTATTTCACTTAACATAATAGCCTCTAGTTCCATCCACATCATTGCAAATGGCAAGTTTTCCTTTTTGATGGCTGCATAATATTCCATCGTGTGTGTGTGTGTGTGTGTGTGTGTGTGTGTGTGTGTGTGTGTGTGTATAAAGAAAAAACAAAGGAAAATCAAAAACAGACGGTTTTGAGTGGGGAGCCTGCTTCTCTCTCTCCCACTGCTTGTGCTCTCTCTCTCTCTTTCAAATGAAAGAATGAATGAATGAATGAAAATAAAATGTAAAATAATTCTTAGTAGACATAAATACTGGTTGTAGGCCAGATTGGGCCAATGAGTCACGGTTTGCCAAACTCTGGTCCTAATAATTAAATTATGTCCTGGTATGTATGTAGTGATGATCTCATTATTGTATTTATTTTTACATCACTACTCAATTATAATGTTGAACACTTTTTCCTATGTTTTTGATGTATTTGGGTGTCTTCTTTTATAACCTTTGTGATGTATCTTTTCTACCCATTTGCCTATTTCAATTTATCTTTTAAAAATTAATTTCCAGAGGTCTTTTTTACATTCTAAGTGAGTCCTTTGCTGAATACATATATTCAGAATATTTTCTCCCAGCATATGCCTAGCTTTTTATTCTTTTAATGAAGTTCATTTTGTCAGTGTTTACTTTAGTAGTCAGAGATTTTTATGTCCAGTTTAAGAAAAAAAAATTTTTAACCAGAGCTCAAGAGGATAAACCCCTCTGGTTTTGATTTTCCTTTGTTTTTTCTTAATAGCTTAATGATCTCAGCTTTCACGTTTAGGTCTAATAGCCATCTCACCTTAATTCCTGTAGGGTTGGATTTTTTTTCTTCCCCCATGTGAATATCTAATTGATTCAACATCACTTATTTTTTTTTTTTTAAATTTTATTTTTATTATTTGCCCAAGGGGTACAGGTCTGTGAATCATCAGGCTTACATCTTTCACAGCCCTCACCAAAGCACAAACCCTCCCCAATGTCCATAACCCATCCACCCTATCCCTACCCTCCCACCCCCCAGTAACCCTCAGTTTGTTTTATGAGATTAGAAGTCTCTTATGGTTTGTCTCCTTCCCCATCCCATCTTGTTTCATTATTTTTCCCTCCCTACCCCCCACAGCCCCCCACCCTGCCCCTCAAGTTCCTCATATCAGAGAGATCATATGATAATTGTCTTTCTCTGATTGACTTATTTCGCTCAGCATAATACCCTCCAGTTCCATCCATGTCGTTGCGAATGGCAAGATTTCGTTTCTTTTGATAGCTGCATAATATTCCATTGTATATATATACCACATCTTCTTTATCCATTCATCTGTTGATGGACATCTAGGTTCTTTCCATAGTTTGGCTATTGTGGACATTGCTGCTATAAACATTCGGGTGCACGTGCCCCTGAGGATCACTACCTTTGTGTCTTTAGGATAAATACCCAGTAGTGCGATTGCTGGGTCGTAGGGTAGCTCCATTTTCAACTTTTTGAGGAATCTCCATACTGTTTTCCAGAGTGGCTGCACCAGTTTGCATTCCCACCAACAGTGTAGGAGGGTTCCCCTTTCTCCGCAACCTCGCCAACATCTGTCATTTCCTGACTTGTTGATTTTAGCCATTCTGACTGGTGTAAGGTGGTATCTCGCTGTGGTTTTAATTTGTATTTCTCTGATGCCGAGTGATGTTGAGCACTTTCTCATGTGTCTGTTGGCCATTTGGATGTCTTCTTTGGAGAAATGTCTGTTCATGTCTTCTGCCCATTTCTTGACTGGGTTATTTGTTTTATGGGTGTTGAGTTTGAGAAGCTCTTTATAGATTTTGGATACTAGCCCTTTATCTGATATGTCATTTGCAAATATCTTCTCCCATTCTGTCAGTTGTCTTTTGGTTTTGTTGACTGTTTCCTTTGCTGTGCAAAAGCTTTTAATCTTGATGAAGTCCCAATAGTTCATTTTTGCCCTTGCTTCCCTTGCCTTTGGTGAGGTTCCTAGGAAGAAGTTGCTGCGGTTGAGGTCGAAGAGGTTGCTGCCTGTGTTCTCCTCGAGGATTTTGATGGATTCCTTTCTCACATTGAGGTCTTTTATCCATTTTGAGTCTATTTTTGTGTGTGGTGTCAGGAAATGATCCAGTTTCATTTTTCTGCATGTGGCTGACCAGTTTTCCCAACACCATTTGTTGAAGAGACTGTCTTTTTCCCACTGGACATTCTTTCCTGCTTTGTCGAAGATTAGTTGACCATAGAGTTGAGGGTCCATTTTTGGGTTCTCTATTCTGTTCCACTGGTCTATGTGTCTGTTTTTGTGCCAGTACCATACTGTCTTGATGATGACGGCTTTGTAATAGAGCTTGAAATCTGGAATTGTGATGCCGCCAACTTTGCTTTTTTTTTTCAACATTCCTTTGGCTATTCGGGGTCTTTTCTGGTTCCATATAAATTTTAGGATTATTTGTTCCATTTCTTTGAAGTAAATTGCTGGTATTTTGATGGGGATTGCATTAAATGTGTAGATTGCTCTAGGTAGCATAGACATTTTCACAATATTTATTCTACCCATCCATGAGCATGGAATGTTTTTCCACTTCTTTGTGTCTTCCTCAATTTCTTTCATGAGTACTTTATAGTTTTCTGAATACAGATTCTTTGCCTCTTTGGTTAGGTTTATTCCTAGGTATCTTATGGTTTTGGGTGCAATTGTAAATGGGATTGACTCTTTAATTTCTCTTTCTTCTGTTTTGTTGTTGGTATATAGAAATGCAACTGATTTCTGTGCATTGATTTTATATCCTGACACTTGACTGAATTCCTGTATGAGTGCTAGCAGTTTTGGAGTGGAGTCCTTTGGGTTTTCCACATAAAGTATCATATCATCTGCAAAGAGTGAGAGTTTGACCTCTTCCTTGCCGATTTGGATGCCTTTTATTTCTTTTTGTTGTCTGATTGCTGAGGCTAGGACTTCTAGTACTATGTTGAATAGCAGTGGTGATAGTGGACAGCCTTGCCGTGTTCCTGACTTTAGGGGAAAAGCTCTCAGTTTTTCTCCATTGAGAATGATATTCGCTGTGGGTTTTTCGTAGATGGCTTTGATGATATTGAGGTATGTACCCTCTATGCCTACACTATGAAGAGTTTTGATTAAGAAAGGGTGCTGTACTTTGTCAAATGCTTTTTCAGCATCTATTGAGAGGATCATATGGTTCTTGTTCTTTCTTTTATTAATGTCTTGTATCACATTGATTGATTTGCGAATGTTAAACCAACCTTGCATCCCAGGAATAAATCCCACTTGGTCGTGGTGAATAATCCTTTTTATGTGCTGCTGGATCCTATTGGCTAGTATTTTGTTGAGGATTTTTGCATCCGTATTCATCAAAGATATTGGTCTGTAATTCTCCTTCTTGATGGGGTCTTTGCCTGGTTTGGGGATCAAGGTAATGCTGGCCTCATAAAAGGAGTTTGGAAGTTTTCCTTCCAATTCTATTTTTTGGAACAGTTTCAGGAGAATAGGTATTAATTCTTCTTTAAATGTTTGGTAGAATTCCCCTGGGAAGCCGTCTGGCCCTGGGCTCTTGTTCGTTGGGAGATTTTTGATGACTGCTTCAATCTCCTTACTGGTGATGGGTCTATTCAGGTCTTCAGTTTCTTCCTGGTTCAGTTTTGGTAGTTTATATTTCTCTAAGAATGCATCCATTTCTTCCAGATTGTCAAATTTGCTGGTGTAGAGTTGCTCATAATATGTTCTTAGAATTGTTTGTATTTCTTTGGTGTTGGTTGTGATCTCTCCTCTTTCATTCATGATTTTATTAATTTGAGTCCTTTCTCTTTTCTTTTGGATAAGTCTGGCCAGGGGTTTATCAATCTTATTAATTCTTTCAAAGAACCAGCTCCTAGTTTCATTGATTTGTTCCACTGTTCTTTTGGTTTCTATTTCATTGATTTCTGCTCTGATCTTTATGATTTCTCTTCTCCTGCTGGGTGTAGCCTTTCTTTGCTGTTCTTTCTCTAGCTTTTGTAGGTGTAGAGTTAGGTTGTGTACTTGAGACCTTTCTTGTTTCTTGAGAAAGGCTTGTATTGCTATATACTTTCCTCTTAGGACTGCTTTTGCTGTATCCCAAAGATTTTGAACAGTTGTGTTTTCATTTTCATTTGTTTCCATGAATTTTTTTAATTCTTCTTTAATTTCCTGGTTGACCCATTCATTCTTGAGTAGGGTGTTCTTCAGCCTCCATGTATTTGAGGTCTTTCCAACTTTCCTTTTGTGGTTGAGTTCTAGTTTCAGAGCATTATGGTCTGAAAATATGCAGGGAATGATCCCAATCTTTTGGTACCTGTTGAGACCTGATTTGTGACCCAGAATATGGTCTATTCTGGAGAATGTTCCATGTGCACTGGAGAAGAATGTGTATTCTGTTGTTTTGGGATGGAATGTTCTGAATATATCTGTGATGTCCAACTGGTCCAGGGTGTCATTTAAAGCCTTTATTTCCTTGTTGATCTTTTGCTTTGATGATCTGTCCATTTCAGTAAGGGGGGTGTTCAAGTCCCCTACTAATATTGTATTCTTGTCAATGTGTTTCTTTGATTTTGTTATTAATTGGTTTATATAATTGGCTGCTCCCATGTTAGGGGCATAGATATTTATGATTGTTAGATCTTCTTGTTGGACAGATCCTTTTAGTATGATATAGTGTCCTTCTTCATCTCTTATGATATTCTTTGCCTTAAAGTCTAGTTTATCTGATATAAGGATTGCCACTCCAGCTTTCTTTTGCTGTCCATTGGCATGGTAAATTGTTTTCCATCCCCTCACTTTAAATCTGGAGGTGTCTTTGCGTGTAAGATGAGTTTCTTGTAGACAGCATATCGATGGGTCTTGTTTTTTTATCCATTCTGATACCCTGTGTCTTTTAGTTGGGGCATTTAGTCCATTTACATTCAGAGTAACTATTGAGAGATATACATTTAGAGCCATTGTATTGCCTGTAAGGTGACTGTTACTGTATATTGTGTTTCTTCCTTTCTGGTCTATGTTTCTTTAAGGTTCTCTTTGCTTAGAGGACCCCTTTCAATATTTCCTGTAGGGCTGGCTTGGTGTTTGCAAATTCCTTGAGTTTTTGTTTGTCCTGGAAGATTTTTATCTCTCCTTCTATTTTCAGTGAGAGCCTAGCTGGATATAGTATTCTTGGCTGCAGATTTTTCTCATTTAGTGCTCTGAATACATCATGCCAGCTCTTTCTGGCCTGCCAGGTCTCTGTGGATAGGTCTGCTGACAATCTAATATTTCTACCATTGTATGTTATAGACCTCTTGTCCCGAGCTGCTTAGTCAACATCACTTATTAAAAAGATTATTCTCGGGGTGCCTGGGTGGCTCAGTTGGTTAAGCATCTGCCTTCAGCTCAGGTCATGAACTCAGGGTCCTGGGATTAAGCCCCACATCAGGCTCCCTGCTCAGCAGGGATTCTGCTTGTCCCTCTCCCGGTGCCCCTCCCCCTACTTGTGCTTTCCCTCTCTCTCAAATAAATAAAATCTTTTTAAAAAGTAAAAAATAAAGATTATCCTCATCCAGTGAATTAGAATGGAATCATTCTCATAAGTGAAGTGAACTTACGTACATTGTTTCTACTGGGCTCTCTGTTCTGTTCTATTGGTCCAGTATTCTTTCCTTGCACCAATATTAGAATGTCCTAACTACTGTAGCTTCATACTAAGTCTTGGTATCTTTCAACTGTGCTCTTTGTCAAAACTATCCAGCTATTCTAAGGCTTTTTCGTTTTCATTTAAGATTTAAATTACCTTGTCAATCTTCCAAATAAAACATACTGTTTTTTAAAATCAGGATTACACTGAATCTATAAAATGGTTAGGTGAGAATTGAAGTTTTAACAATATTCTGACCTCCAGAATATTCCTCCATTTACTTAGGCTATCTTTAATTGCTTTGTTATGTTTTGTAGTTTTTGGTTTAGAAGTTTTTCAGATCTTCGTTAGATTTAACCTTATGTGTTTGATTTCCTACGATGCTATTGTAAACAGTATTGGTATTTTAAAACTTTATTTCCACATGTTTGTTGCTAGTATATAGCAATACATTTGATTTTTTGTGTATTTACTCTGTATCAAGACAGCTGACTAAATTATTAAGCATTTTTAAGAGTTTAACAGATTCATTGGAATTTTCTTTTACATATCCAGCAATTTTATGGTGATAAATTTATTTCATCTTCTCTTAATACATTCTTTAATTTCTTGTTCTTGCTTAATTGCACAGATAAAGCTTGGGAAATAATGTTTTCTAACAGAAATGGAGGTAATGGACATCTTTTTTCTTTTTCCTGAGTGGAATAGTGGAAAACTGTTCAATATTTCAACATTAAGAATGATGTTTGTTAGTTGTAGATTTTGTTGAAACACCTCTCATCAGACTAAGGAAGTTTCCTTTTATTCTATATTTGCTGAGACTTTCACCATAAACAGGCATGAGTTTTATCAAATCTTTTTTCTGTGTCTTTCGGGATCTTTATAGGAATTCTTCCTTTCTCCTGTTAGCATGGTAAATTATATAAATTTTTGAATTATGATCAATCTTGCATTTCTAGAATAAATCCCACTTGGTAATGGATTCTTTCTTTTTTCTATATCATTGAGTTTTTTAATAATATTTTAGTTAGGATTTTTGCATCTATTCTCATTTCAAGTTTAAAATTGTATACGGTGTGAGGTAAGAGAGAAGTTTCATTTTTATGCACATGTCTATTAATACTTTCAGCATAATTTATTGAAAAGATTATTGTTTCTGCATTGAAATGTTGTATCACCTGTGTCAAAAGTCAACTGGCCACATATGTTTTGGTTTATTTATGGACTTTCTATTCTGCTTAAGTGATCAACATGTCTACATTTATGCAGTTTCACAATGTCTTGATAATGTTACTATAGTAATCATCAAAATTATATAGTGTGAGTTCTCTCATTTTGCTCAACTCCAAAATTCTTCAGGCCATTCTAGGTCTTCTGCATTTCCATATAAACCATAGAATTGCATGGTAAATTTACAAAAAGTCCAGATGGAATTAGGGTTGAGATTGCATTAAATCTATAAATCAATTTGGGGAGAATTGACATCTCATCAATGTTGAGTAATATGATCCCTGAACATGGTATATTTTATGTCACTTAGCATTGTTTTGTGGGTCACATTCTTGCACATATTTTTTTTAAAGATTTTATTTATTTATTTGACAGAGAGAGAGATCACAAGTAGGCAGAGAGGCAGGCAGAGAGAGAGGAGGAAGCAGGCTCCCTGCAGAGCAGGGAGCCCGATGCGGGCCTCGATCCCAGGACCCTGAGATCATGACCTGAGCCGAAGGCAGAGGCTTTAACCCACTGAGCCACCCAGGCACCCTCTTGCACATATTTTTAATTTAAAGAAATTTTTATCCCTCTTATTTTCAAAATTTCAGTATCTAATTGTTTATTCTTATTATATAGAAATACAATTGATTTTGTGCTATAACTAAATACATTTAACATTCCTAGTAGCTTTCTGTGTATTTATTTGTTGGTTTTTTGCATGAATTGGCACTTCCAGTACAGAATGAGGGGTAAAGGCAGACAAACTTGCTTCATTCTTTTACTGGGGAAAGGGTCTTCAGTCATTCACAATTAAGTACAATAGTATAGCTATAGTTTTTAAGTTTAAGTTTATTTTTAAGTTAATTTGCTTGTTGTTTGCTTATTTTCATAGATGACCTTTATCAGGTTGAGGAAGTTCCCATCCATTCCTATTGTTGAGAGTTGTCATCATGAATAGATACTGAATTTTTAAGGGTTTTTTTTTTGTATTTATGAGGTGATTGTATGACTTTTCTTCTTTAAGCTCTTAATATGGAAAATTATATCAATTATATTTTGAGCGCAAGTGAATCTTCTATTCCTAAAATAAATGTCATTTGGTCATGATTCATTAACTCTTTGTTTATTGGTGGATTCAGGTTGCTAAAATTCTGTTTAAAATTTATGCATCTATGTTCATGAAGGGCATTGATCTCTCATTTTCATGTTATGTATTCGTCAGATTTCGGCATTAAGGTAATACTGGCCTCATGAAATGGGTTAGGAAGTCTTTCTTCTTTTGTTTTTAGGAAGAATTTAAAATTAGAATGACAGATAGAATGCTCGAATTCACTGAAATCATTCAGGCCTGGAGTTTTAGCTGTGTGAAGACTTTGAATTGCAATATCAATTTCTTCAAAGTATATATAGCTATTTGGGTTTTCTATAACTTCTAGTGTGAACTTTGATAAGTTTGTATCTTTTAAAGATTTTGTCCATTTCATCAATATTGTCAAATATATTGACTTTAAGTTTTTCACATATTATTATCTCTTAATATGTATGAGATCTCTAGTGCATTCCCCTATTTCATTACTGATATTTGTAGTTTGTATCTTCTCTGTTTTTCCTGATCAATCTGACTAGATTTTTTATCAACTCTAGCAATTTTTATGCCATTAATTTATTTCTATGTATTTGAATGATTTACATTTATATTATTTTGCTTTACTTTGGTTCAATTTGCTATTCTTTGTCTAGTTCCTTAAGATAAAAAATAGGTCATTGATTTAAGACCTTTCTTCTTTACTAATATAAACATTTAAAGCACTGAATTTCCCTGCAGGCACCCCTTTAACATCATTCCATACATTTTGAGATGGCATCTTTTCATTTTCATTCATCTAAAAATATAATTTCTCTTGTGATTTGTCTTTTGAACCATGATTTATTCAGAAATGTCTTGTTTAGTTTCTAAATATTTGAGGACGTTATATACTGTTATCAATTTTAATTTAATGAAATCATCAGAAAATGTATTTTATACTATTTTAATTCATAAAACAATTGACCATTATTAAAGTGGAGAATATGGCCTACATTGCCAAATGCCTTAAGTGCCCATTGGAAAAAAATGTATTCTACTATTTTTGGATGGATTATTACCTACATATTTTTTTTAAAGATTTTATTTATTTATTTGACACAGAGAGAGAGATTACAAGTAGGCAGAGAGGCAGGCAGAGAGACAGGGAGAGGAGGAAGCAGGCTCCCTGCTGAGCAGAGAGCCCGATGCGGGCCTCGATCCCAGGACCCTGAGATCATGACCTGAGCCGAAAGCAGAGGCTTTAACCCACTGAGCCACCCAGGCGCCCTATTACCTACATATTAATAGTACATGTTGGTTGAAAGTGTTCAAGTCCTCTTCATTTCTTTTCTGCTTGTTCCATTAGTTACTGATTGAGAGGTATTGAATTCTCTGACTATATCAGTAGATTTTTCTTTTTCTACTTTAAGCTCTATCAGTTTTACTCAATGTATTTTTACCCTATATCATTAGATGCACAATTACAATGCATATGAACTTTTGATAAATTGAGATAGTGTAATATTAATATAAACACACCAGCTTTCTCTGCTTGGTTTAGCATAATACAACTTTTTCTATGCCTTACTTTCCTATAATTGAGATATAATTCACATAAATTCACACTTTCAAAGTGCAAAATTCAGAAGTTTTAATTTCAAGTTAATTTTTGTGAATGGTGTAAGATTAGGGTACAATTTCATTCTTTTGCATGTGAATATCCAGTTTTCCCAGTACCATTTCATGAACAGACTATCCTTTTCCCCATTGAGTGTTCTTGGTTCCCTTGTCAAATATTAATTGACTATATATACATGTGTTTATTTCTGGGCTTTTGACTCTGTTCCATTGGTCTATGTGTATTTATTATGCCAGTACCATAATCCCTTGACTACAATAACTTTGTAGGATGGTTTAAAATCAGGAAGCGTAATATTTCCAGCTTTTTTTTTCTAAAATTACATTAGCTGTTGGTGTCTTTTCTGGATCCATACAAATTTTAGGATTGTCTTCTCTATTTCTGGAGAAAGTACCATTCAGATTTTGATAGGAGTTTCACAGAATCTATAGATGGCTTTGGGTCATACAGGCATTTTAACAATATTAATTCTTCCAATCCATGAACACACATATCTTTCCATTTATTTATGTCTTCTTCAACTTCTTGCACCAGACTCTTACAGCTTTCAGTGCACAGATCTTTCATCAAATTAAACTTATTCTTAAGAATTTTATTGTTTTGATACTACTATAAATGGGATTTTTTTCTTTATTTCTTCTTCAAATAGTTCGTTAGTGTATAAAAATGCAACTGATTTCTGTATGTTGATTTTTGTATTGTGAAACTTTATTAAATTAGTTTAATTAGTTCCAATATTTTCTTTTTGTATAGTCTTTAGAATTTTCTATATATACAATAATGTCAGCTGTAAAAAGAGACAACTTTACTTTTTCGTTTTAGATTTGGATTTCTTTTACTTATTTTTCTTGCCTAATTGCTCTGGATAGAATTTCAGTGTTATATTGAATAAGAGTAGTAAGAGTATGGATCTTTGTCTTCTTTCTGATCTTAGATGAAAGTTTTCAACATTTTACCACTAAATACATTAGCTGTGGGCTTGTTACATATAGTCTTTATTATATTGAGATACATTCCTTCTATACACAGTTTGTTGAGAGTTTTTATCATGAAAGAATGTTGAATTCTGTAAAATGCTTTTTCTGCATTTTTTCTTTTATCTCTATTAGAATGACCATATGATTTTTACCTTTCATTGTATTAATGTGGCATAATACATTAATTAATTTGCGTGTGTTAAACTACTTTTGCATACCAAGGATGAATTCCACATGATCGTGTGTATGTTCCTTTTATTGTGCTGTTGAATTTAGTTTGCTAGTATTTTGTTGAGGATTTTTGCATATATATTCATCAAGGCTATTTATCTGCAGTTTTCTTTTCCTATAGTGTCTTTATACGGCTTTGGTATCAGGGTAATCCTAGCCTCATAACATAAATTTGGCAGTGGTCCTTCCTTTCAACTTTTTGAAAGCATTTGAGAAAGACTGGCAGGATAAAAACAATACAAGAACAAAAAAGTCTAGCTTGTCCGATATAAATATTGCTTTACTGACTTTCTTTTGACACTCATTTGGGTGATTAGTGTTTCTCCACCCTTTCATTTTCAATCTGCAGGTGTCTTTATGTCTAAAATGAGTCCCTTATAGGCAGCACATAGATGGGCCTTGCTTTTTTAATCCATCCTGACACCCTATGTCTTTTGATTGGAGTGTTCAGTCCATTTACATTCAGAGTAATTATTGATGGGTATGTATTTATTGCCATTTTATTACTTGTTTGTTATTGTTTCTGGAGATTTTTCCCGATCCTTTCCTGTCTTTGTCACTTTCAGTCTCTCCTTTCCACTCAAAGACTCCCCTTTAATATTTCTTGCAGGGCTGGTTTAGTGGTCACAGACTCTTTTAGCTTTTGTTTTTCTGGGAAACTCTATCTCTCCTATTCTGAATGATAGCCTTGCTGGGTAGAGGATTCTTGACTGTGGATTTTTCCCATTCAGCACTTTGAATAATATATCATGCCACTCTCTTCTGGCTTGTCAAGTTTCTGTTAGGAAATCTCCAGCTAGCCTTATGAGTTTCTCGCTTGTAAGTTAAGGACTTCTTTTGTTTTGCTGCTTTCAAGATATTTCTTCATTATTTAGTTTTGCAAATGTAATTACAATATGTCTTGGCATGGAACTGCTTTCATTGATTTTGATTGGAGTCCTCTGTGCCTCCTGGATCTGGATGTCTGTTTTATTCTTCTTTTTCTATTGTTGTGACTATTCTAGGTCCCTTGCAACTTCATATGAATTTTATAAGCAGTTTGTCAGTTTCTGAAAAACAAGGCATCTAGGACTTTTATAAGAATTGAATTAAATCTGTAAAAGATTTTGTAGAGTATTTTCATCTTAAAAATATTAAGTCTTCCAATCCATAAACACCATATATCTTTCCATGTATTTAGAATTCCTTATATTCTTTAATTTCTTTAATTAAATTTTTTTGCAGTTTTCAGTGTACCAGTCTTGTACTCCTTTTATTAAATTTATTCCTAAATATTAATTATTTTAAAATGTCAGTGAAAATGGGATTGTTTTATTTTATTTACAAACTGTCCATTTTTATTATATACTACTTCAAATGATTATTTTGTATCGATCATGTATCCTGAAGGTTTGCCAGTCTCATTTCCTAGTACAAAATCATGTAATGGTCAAATAAAGATGGACTTCTCCTTTTAAAATGTGGGTGCCTTTCCTTTCTTTTTCTTACCTAAATGCTTTACTTAAAACCTCTGATATAATATTAATAGAAGTAGTAAAAGGCATACCTGTGTTATTCTGATCTTATGAGGAGAGTTTTCAGTCTTTCAGAATGAGGCATGATATAAGCTATAGGTGTTTTGTAAATGTTCTAAGGTTAAGGAATTACCCTTTTATATCTTATATGTTCACTTTTTTATCATGAAAATGCATTGGTTTTTTGTCCTTTATTTTATTAATATGGCATGTTGCATTAATTGATTTTCATATGCTGACACAACCTTGCATTCCTTGGGTAAATCCTACTTGGTCATGATATTTAATAATTTCTACATGTTATTGGACTTAATTGACTAGTATGTTATTGAGAATTTTTGTACCTATATTAGAAAAAAGTATGCATTTGTGGTTTTCTTTCTGTATGAGCTCTTTGTTTTTGGTATCAGGGTAATCCTGGCCTCATAAAATTAGATGTGAAATGATCTTTCTTTTTCTATCTTCTTGGAAGAGTGAATGATTGCTGTTAATTCTTCTTTAGACATTTGATTAAATTAATCAATGAAGTCATCTGAGCCTGGGTGAACTTAGACAGAAGGTTTTTTTATGTTTTCATTTAAATTCCAGCTAGTTAACATACGATGTTATATTACTTTCAGGTGTACAATATAGTGATTCAACACTTCCATACATCACCCAGTGCTCATCACAGTAAGTGCCCTCCTTAATCCCCATCATCTATTTCACCCCTCCCCCACCCACCTCCCTTCTGATAACCATCAATTTGTTCTCTATAGTTAAGACCTTTTCTTGGTTTTCCTCTCTTTTACCCCCCATATTTGTTTATTTTGTTTAAATTCCACATATGAGTAAAATCATATGGCATTTGTTTTTCTCTGACTTATTTCACTTAGCATAACACTCTCTAGTAAGAAGGTTTTTGTTTTTTTTTTTGAATGACAAATTGAACCTCTTTACTTCTTATAGGTCTATTCAGATTTCCTTCTTTCCTTCCTTCTTTCCTGCTTTCCTTCCTCCCTCCCTTCCTTCCTCTTTCCTTCCCTCCTTCCTTCCTTCCTTCTTTTCTTCCTTTCTTTCTTTCTTTCTTTTCCTTTCTTCCTTTTGTGAGTTAGTCTTGATAGCTTGTGTGTTTCTAGGAATTTGCACATTCCTGTAGATGTTCTAATTGGTTGGCATACAATTAATTCTAGTATTTCCTTATAATCCATTTAATTTCTATTGTGTCCTTTTTATTCATGTTTTTTGATAATTTTTATATTTATTTTTTATTCTGATAAGTCTAATTTAAGTTTATCACTGTTAGAGATCTTTCCAAAGAACCAATTTTTGTTATTTTCCATTTCATCCTGAAGGTATCTGGCATTTCCTGTAGGGCGTGTTTGCTAGCAACAAATTCTCTCAGCTTTTATCTAGCTGGAAACATCTAATTTCTCCATCATTTTTAAGGAATAGCTTTTCTGGATATAGTATTATTGGTCGATGATATTTTTATTTCATTATTTTGAGTATGTCATCCAACCATCTGGACTCTATGGTTTTTGGTGAGAAATTAGACTTATTGAGGAGCCCTCATATTTGATGAGTTGCTTCTCTTTTGCTGCTATTAAGATTCTCTGTCTTTGGATTTTGACAATTTGATTATGATGTTTTTTGGCATAGCTCTCTTTAAGGTTAGTATACTTGAAATTCATGGAACTTCTTAGATGTGTAGGTGAATGTTTTTCTTCAAATTTGAGGATTATTTTGCCATCATTTCTCCAAATATTCTTCCTGCCCCTTTCTGTCTCACTTGTTTGGGGGACACCCATTTTTCATATGTTGGTACGCTTGGTGGTGTCTCACAGTTTTATGAGGGTCTCTTCTTCTTCATTCTTTATTGTTTCTGTTCTTCAGAATGTATTATCTCCCTTGACCTATCTTCATGTTTGCTGATTCTTCTCCCAGTTCAAATTTGTTTTTGAGCTTCTAGTTAATGTTTCTTTTAGTCATTGTAGTTTGAAGTCCAGAATTTCTATTTAATACCATTTTTCAATGTCTATGGCTTTACCGATAATGTCTATTTGATGAGAAGTTAGACTCATAGTTTCCTTCAGTTCTTTTGACAAAGCATCCTTTATATCTTTAAACATAGTTAAAATAACTTAAGGTCTTCATCTAATAAGTTTACTGTCTGTGGTTTCCTCAGAAAGAGTTTCTTTTGACTGTTTTTTCTTTCTTTGTATGGGCCATTATGTTTTTGTGCATACACAAATTTTTGGTTGCATTTTAAATAATACAACATTTTAAATAATATAACAACTTCAAAAATCTGTTTCTTCCCCCCTCCTAAGGGTTTAATGTTCTTGCTGTTTGTAATTGCTGCTGATTTTTCCATTTGTCACTTTCCAAAACTAATTCTGTAAAGTTTGTATTCTTTGTTGGATATGATCACTGAAGTTTCTACTAAGTAAGCTGAGTGATCAGCTAATAATTTGAGAGGGATTTCCTTAAATACCTGGACCACTGTCTCTCAATCTTTATTAGCAGTATGTGTATATGTTGGAATATGTCTTCAATGCTCAGTCTGGCAGTTTGCAACTCTCCCTTAACCTTCACTTGCTGCTTGCACAGGGCTTCAAAGTGATCCTTAAATGAGCACTTAAGTCGTCCCTAGATTTTCTCTAAGCTACACACAGCCCCCAACACATACACAAACATACCATTATGTTTAAATATTCAATACTTAAAACCATTGAATTGTAAATTGGTAAATTGTATTAGAGATGAATTATATCTTAATAAACTGCTAAAAACATACAGAAAAAAAGTAAATGATGTAGTTTACCTTTGAACAACAGTGTTTGAACTGCATGGATTTTTTCCAATAAACACACTATAGTATATAAATGTATCTTCTCTTCTTCATGATCCCCTTAACAACATTTTCTCTTCTTCATAGTCTCTTTAATAACATTTTCTTTTTCTTTTCTTATTATAAGAATATGGTATATAATATGTATAACACACAAAGTATGTGTTAACTGTTTATGTACTTGGAAAGGCTTCTGGTCCACAGTAAGTTATTAGTAGTTAAGTTTTTGGGGAGACAAAATTATATGTGGATTTTCAAGTGCACAGAGGATTGACACCCTCAACCCCTGTGTTGTTCAAGGTTCAGCTGTGCTGATATATGCTACAACATGGAAGAAGTGAAAATATATTTGAAGGAAGGTAGATAGGAAAGATAACATATTATATGACTTCATTTATAAGAAATATCCAGAATAGGCAAATATATAGAAACAAAAATTAGATTAGTGGTTTCTAGGGTCTGGAGAGAAGAGCGAATAAGGGAATGACTTATAAAAGATACTTTTTTGGTGTCATAAAGTGTTTTCTAATTAAATAGTGGTGATGGTGTGCAACCTTGGGAATACACTAAAATACTAAATTGCACATTTTTAAAAATTAACATATAATGTATTTTTTTGTTTTAGGAGTACAGGTCTGTGATTCATCAGTCTTACACAATTTGCAGCACCCACCATAGCACAAAATTGTTCATTTTTAAATAGTATGTTTTTGGGCACCTGGGTGGCTCAGTGGGTTAAAGCCTCTGCCTTCGGCTCAGGTCATGATCTCAGGGTCCTGGGATCGAGCCCCGCATCTGGCTCCTGCCTCAGCAGGGAGCCTTCTTCCTCCTCTCTCTCTGCCTGCCTCTCCGCCTACTTGTGATCTCTCTCTCTCTCTGTCAAATAAATAAAATAAAAATCTTTAAAAAAATAGTATGTTTTTATGGCATATTAATTATATCACGATAAGGAAAAAAGCAGAAAGGAAAGAACGAAGGAACAATAAAATATAAGATAAATAAGATAAAATAAATATAAAAAATGAAGACAAATTTGACAATCTTAATATTCACATTAAATGCTAATCAACTAAATGCTAATCAAAAGACAGAGATCATCAAATTGGGTAAAAAGTTTTAAAAAGAGATAAATTTGTTGCTGCTTACATAAGATATTTTAATTACAAAAGCCCACGCAGGTTGAAAAATAAGAATTGAAAGATATATTACATGAAAAAAACATGCATAAAACATTTTAGTGTATGTATAGTTCAGATAACATATACTTAATAATATGATTATTAGAGAAAAAGATAACATAGCTATAGATGAGTTAATATACCAGGTTGATATAATAATTAAAAATATAATTTAAAAAATATGCATGTAATAACACAGCTCCAAAATATGTGAAGTAAAATCCAACGGAATTTAAAGGAGAAATAGATAAATTAAGATGTATAGTTGAAATTTCAATATTAAACTTAGAAATTAATAGAATGAGTACACAGGCTAGTAAAAATAGAGTAGACCCAAATACTACTATGAACCAATTAAATATAATTAAGATTTATACAATATTTTATACAACAGCAGGATTCAAATTCTATTCAAGATACCATACACTATTAACAAGGGGCACTGGAACATACCCAGGGACATAAAATGAGACTCAAAAAGTTTCATTATCCAAAGAAATTGAAATCATACAGAGGGTTACCCTATCACTGTGGAATTATGTTCTTAATCAATAAAAAAAATGCCTAAAAAGAACCTATATATTTTCTTTTTTTTCCTTAAAGACTTTATTTATTTATTTGACAGAGAGAGACACCGTGAGAGAGGGAACACAAGCAGGGGAGTGGGAGGGAGAGAAGCAGGCTTCCCGCTGAGCAGGAGCCGGACTCAGGGTTCTATCCCAGAATCCTGGGATCATGACCGGAGCTGAAGGCAGATTCTTAGCGCCTGAGCCACCCAGGTGCCCCCGGTTTGTTTGTTTTTTAAGATTTTATCTCATATATTTTCAAGTGCATTGTAAATTTTATCCAAAAGAGATCTTTGACTTACATTTAAAATTTTTAATGAAGATAAAAGATTGAGAAAATAGAGTGTAATTGCAGAGAAGAAAGTTTTCAAAGAGAAATTAATATCAAAAGACAAGTGGAAAATTTCCACATATTTGGGCATTAAATGTTACATCTTTAAATGACCTATAGAGCAAAGAAACTATAACAAAGAAAAGTAGAAAATATTTGGAATTGGATAAAAATGAAAAAATAGTTATCAGAATTTATTGGATGCAGTTACAGCCTCTCAATTCACTCAAATACAATGTGAGATCCTGGGTAAGTTATAGAAACAAATAATGGACATTAGGGGATAATTTTGTAAAATTTGAATAAAATATCTATTTTAGTTAATAATACTGTACCACGTGTTGATTTCCTGTTTTTGATAATTGTACTACGGGCATACAAATGTTTACATTCAGTAAAGTAGGATGAAGGATATAAAGGGAGTCTAAATTAGCTCAAAAAAATTAAGACACAATATCAAGTGGTAGTGAGGTTGAAGATTAAGTAGAACTTGCACACTTTGTTCGTGCAAATACAGAATACTACTGCCACTTTGAAAAATGGTTTGGTAGTTCTTTATAAAGATAAACCTACATCTTTTTTTTGACCCAGCAACTCCACTCTTAAGTATTTATCCAAGAGATATAAAACATATAATCTAAAATACACTTTGCACAAGACTAGTAATACCAAGTTTATTTCTGATAGTCTTTGAAAAGAATGCAAACATCCATCCAAAGTTAATTCAATAAAGAAATGCTAGTATATTCATGCAATGATAGTAACTGCAAAAAAAAGTAAGTGTAACAAAATGGATGTATCTCAAAATCATATTGAAGAAAAGATGAAAGACATGAGAAAGCAAAGTATATTTACTTTTATTTGAATATCTGGAATATGTAAAACTAAATGTTAGTGATAAAGATCAGAACAATGGTTACCCCATTGCAGTTGTGTTGCCTGGAAAGTGAATTAGGGTCAATTACTGAGTGTAGAATTATTTGAAATCCTGATTTTTTTCTGCTGGTTCCATGGAAATTATCATTTTTCCTACTCATCAACCTCTATACATAAAAATCTGTACATTTTATTGTATGGACATTATGTTTTAACAACAAAAAAGGAGAAAATAAATCTGCACCAAATATATTACACAATTATTTCCATTCATTGAATAAACAAACCATGCAGATCTATAATCTTTAAGAAAAGGGAAGCATATATTTGAGCCCACATTCACATGAGCTTTCTCCTGATGAGCAATTTTGACACTGTTTTAAGAAAATAGAACCCAGTCAAAGAGTGGCATTTTTGCTGGGAATTTGAGACAGAAATCATGTTTCAGAACTGAAAGATGACTTGAACTTGGGTTTCATGACACTAAGGAAGGGCACACAGATGTTTCATTAAAATTTACATAAAATTTCTTATGTCTTTGGCTTGAGATGCAAATGACCTGGGTGAGCCTTTTGGTTGGCTGGCATATAACAGACGTTGGAGGTCCAGAAGGCTAAGCTGAGATTTTAGAGATTGTACAAGGATAGTGGGCTGCATGTGGTAAATATTTAGGGCCTTTAATTGAGACTGAAGTAAAACCATACCCTAGGAGTAAGGAATAATCTCTAGGGGTAAAAGTAAAGTAAAACAGGGTTTTCCCCAAACAAAGTCTGATACAGTATCCAGGCAATGTGCTGATAATTTAATTTTCAGTTAGAATAAAATTTAACAGTTATGAGAAAAAAGTGACACAAGTAAAGGTCTTTATAATGTAATACCCACAATAGTGGGCGCACAATACAAAACAAAGAATGTGGGGCGCCTGGGTGGCTCAGTTGTTAAGCATCTGCCTTCAGCTCAGGCCAGCATCCTGGGATCAAGCCCCGCATCAGACTCCCTGCTCTGTGGGAAACCTGCTTCTTCCTCTCTCACTCCCCCTGCTGTGTGTCCCTCTCTCGCTGTGTTTCTGTCTGTCAAATAAATAAATAAAATCTTTAAAAAAAAAGAATATTGAAGCATTATCTGATGATCAGAAGATGAAAGAGTTAATAAGAGGCTCAGAAAACATGATGTATTGAAAAAAGGTAGAATAAGAAAAAGATAACAATAACAAAAAGCAGGACAAATATTGAATAACAAAAGGTTAGATTTAAACACAACCATATCAGTAATCACACTCAAAAAGATATAAATATGGGAGGTAGAAATTATAAGACAGGATAAATAGAAAAGATTTATCTGTGTTCTATCTACAAGAAATACAGCTTAATTATAAAGACAGAGATTAAAGTAAATGATGATTGTATAACTGGAGGTGACATCGGTGAAAATGGTGCAATAAGGACATCAGAAAATGCTTTTCTCCATGAAAACAACAGAACACTGGAAAATACTGTCAAAATCAACTTTTCAGAACTCCAGAAATCAACCAAAGGCTTGTAATAATTTGGGGAGCATTTATTCAAGAAAAAACCTCTATTTCCATAAAAATAGTGTTTTGTTGCATTTAAATTTGCTTTATTCTCATTCCTATCCCCCAGATACTGTTGTAGCCTTGGAAAACAATAGTCCTGCAATCACCCTGAAGACTAGCAGCCTAGCCAACACTTTAGAGGCCAGAGTAGGGCTGGAAATCTTCCAAAACCCCATTCCAGGTAATTGCTTTTTAACCTCTTTGGCCATTCCCTGGAAAATTCCACATCTAGGGTTTGTTATATTTGACCTGACTTAGCACTCATCTATTGCAAACAGCCTTTTTCAGGGGGTTATTTATCAAAACAAATCAGTGACAATTGTGAAGCATTGTAGTTGCTTGAAGTGGTGATAACAGGTGGGTGTAAAAGCATGCTGAGCAAAAAGTTTACAAGGAAAAGCCATGTTCACAGGGGTATTTTCAAAACTACAAAATAGTCCTGGGAATCTAAAAGACCATATGCATGGGTATGTTTGTGTATGTGTTGGGGGCTGTGTGTAGCTTAGAGAAAATCTAGGGACGACTTAAGTGCTCATCTAAGGATCACTTTGAAGCCCTGTGCAAGCAGCAAGTGAAGGTTAAGGGAGAGTTGCAAACTGCCAGACTGAGCATTGAAGACATATTCCAACATATACACATACTGCTAATAAAGATTGAGAGACAGTGGTCCAGGTATTTAAGGAAATCCCTCTCAAATTATTAGCTGATCACTCAGCTTACTTAGTAGAAACTTCAGTGATCATATCCAACAAAGAATACAAACTTTACAGAATTAGTTTTGGAAAGTGACAAATGGAAAAATCAGCAGCAATTACAAACAGCAAGAACATTAAACCCTTAGGAGGGGGGAAGAAACAGGATTTAAAATAGATATGTGCAATTGGCAAAATCTTCAGTTCTCAAACATTTTCATCACCGCAAAGAGAAACCTTATAGTTATCAGCACACTTACCTACTCAACCTCCCCGTGCTTAGGCAAGAACTAATCTATTATCTGTCTCTATGGTTTTGCCTATTCTAGCAATAGCGGGCCTCTCATGTAGTTGTGATCATATATTATGTGGTCTTATGTAATTGGCTTTTTCATTTGTAATGCCTTTAAGCTTCATCCATATTGTAGCATGTATCTATAATTCCGTTTTTATGCCTGGATAAGATCTCATTGTATGGATATACCACTATTTACTCTTTCATTCTTCTGTTGATGTGCATTTGGGTTGTTTCCAGTTTTTTCTTATCATGAATAATGCTGCTATGAACAATTATGGGACTTTTTTTAGTAAGTGTTTTCAACTCTCTTGGGCACATAACTGTAGGATTCCTGGGTCATATTTTAACTGTCAAATTGTTGTTCAAAGGTGATATGCCATTTTAAATTCCCATCAATCATATAGGAGAGTTCCAATGTCTTCGTATCATTACCAACATTTTTGTTGTCTATATTTATGATTATACCCATCCTAGTGTGTGTAAAGTGGTATTTCATTGTGGTTTTGATTTGCGTCTCCCTACTAGGAAATGATGTTGAGCATAGTTACATGTATATATAGGCCATTTGTATATATTCTTTTCAGAAATATGTGTTTATGTTCTTTGCCCAACTTTAGACTTCTAATTACATTCCGCTCATCTATACATCTATACTTCTGTCAGACCACATGGTCTTGATTACCATCTTTGTAGAAAGTTTCAAAATCAAGAAGTATGAGTTCTCCTTCTTTTTTGGTCTATTTCAAGATTATTTTGACTATTATGAATCCTTTGCAATTCCACATGAATTTTAGAATTGGCTTGTCAATTTCTTAAAAAGTCAGCTTGGATAATGACAAGAATTGTGTTAACCTTTTAGATCACTTTGGGGGGTTTTGCCATGTTAAAAATTTTAAATCTCATCCGTGGACATGAGCTTTTTTCCATTCAATTAAAAAAGTCTTCATTTTTATTTCAACCATGTTTTGTAGTTTTCAATTTAAAAGTTTTGGGTTTCTTTTGTTAAATTTCTTTCTAAGCACTTTATTCTTTTCGATGCTGTTGTAAGTTGAACTGTTTTCTTAATTTCACTTATTGGATTGTTCCCTGCTGGTGTATAGAAATATGATTAGACTTTGTGTATTGATCTTGCATCATGCAATCTTATTAAGTCATTTATATAGTTGTACTAATTTATTACTGGATTCTTTAGAATTTTCTATATACAAGATCATGTCATCTGCAAAGATAGTTTTAGCTCCTTGATTTCCAATCTGGATGCTTTTAACTTCATTTTCTTGTCCAGTTGCCCTCTCTAGAAACTCTACTACAACATTAAATAGAAGTGACCAGAGTAAACAGCCTTCTTTTGTTTCTGATCTTAGGTTGAAAGCAATAGGTCTTTCACCTTTAGGAAAACACATGTTATATGTGGATTAGACCACCAGACCACCAACATAAAGCATCTGTAGTTACTTCCTCTACTGAAGTCTTGAAGCCTCAAAGTCACCCATGAGTGTTAGAATCAACTTCTTCCAAATTCCTGTTAATGTTGATATTTTGACTTATTCCCATGAATCACAAATGTTCTTAATGGCATCTAGAATAGTGAATCCTTTTCAGAATGTTTTTTCTTAAGTTTTTATTTAAATTGTAGTTAGTTAATAAATAGGGTAATACTGATTTCAGGAGTAGAATTTAGCAGTTCCTCACTTACATATAACACCCAGTGCTCATCACAAGTGCCCTTCTTAATTTTCATCACCCATTTAGCCCATCCCTGGCCCACCTCCCCTCCAGCAACCTTCAGTTTGTTCTCTAATGTTAAGAATCTCTTACAGTAGGCCTCCCTCTCTCTGTTTTCCTTTCCCCTATGTTTACCTGTTTTGTTTCTTAAATTCCACAAATGATTGAAATCATATAGTATTTGTCTTTCTCTGACTGACTAATTTTGCTCAGCATAATACACTCTAGATCCATCCACACCATTGAAATGATGAGCTTTTATATATTTTTACATTTTTTAAAGATTTTATATACTCATTTAGAGAGAGGGAGAGAGAAAGAGAGCATGTGTGTGAGTAGGGAGAGTGGCAGACGGGGAGGAAGAGGGACAAACAGACTCTGCACTGAGCACAAAGGCCAACACAGGGCTCAATCCCATGACCCTGAGATCATGACCAAAAACCAAGAGTTGGATGCTTAGCCAACAGACCCACCCAGTGTCCCATGATTTCACTCTTTTTGATGGTTGAGTAATATTCCGTTATATATATATACACTACATCTTTATCCATTCATCAGTAGATGGGCACTTGAACTCTTTCCATAATTTGGTTATTATTGATAATGCTGCTATAAACATTGAGATGCATGTACCCCTTAAAATCAGTATTTTTATATCATTTGGGTAAATACCTAGTAGTGCAGTTGCTGGGTCATAAGGTAATTCTATTTTTAAGTTTTTGAGGAGCCTCCATACTGCTTTCCAGAATGGTTGCACCAGTTCGTGTAGAAATTACTGCCTCTGATCTCTTCTGGGATTTTTATGGTTTCAGGTTTCACATTTAAGTCTTCCATCCATTTGGAGTTTACTTTTGTGTATGCCATAAAAAAGTAGTCTAGTTTCATTCTTTTGCATGTAGCTGTCCAGTTTGCCCAACACCGTTTGTTGAAAAGGCTGTCTTTTGTTCATTGCATATTCTTGCCTCCTTTGTCATTGATTAATTGACCATAAAACCATGGCTTTATTTTGAGTTTCTCTATTCTGTTGCATTGTCTATTTTTGTGCCAGTACCATACTGTTTTGATGACGATAGCTTGGTTGTATATCATGAAATCTGGAATTGTGATACCTTTAGTTTTGCTCTTCTTTGTAAGATTGCTTTGGCTATTTGGAATCTTTTGGTTCCATACAAATTTTAAGATTATTTGTTCTAGTTCTGTGAAAAATACTGTTGGAATTTTGACAAGGGTTACATGTAGTCTGTAGATTGCTTTGGGTAGTATGGATATTTTAACAATACGGGTTCTTCCGATCTATGAGCGTGGAATATCTGTTTGTGTCATCTTTAATTTCTTTCATCAGTGCTTTATAGTTTTTAGAATACAAATCTTCCACCTCCATGATTAAGTTTATTCCTGTGTATTTTATTCTTTTTGGTGCAATTGTAAATGGCATTGTTTTCTTAATTTCTCTTACTGCTGCTTCATTATTAGTGTATAGAAATGCAATGGATTTCCGTATATTGATTTTGTATCCAGCGACCTTACTGAATTTATTTATCAGTTCTAGTATTTTTTTTGTGTGTGGAATCTTTAGGGTTTTCTCTATATAGTATTGCATCATCTGCAAACAGTGAAAGTTTTATAACTTACAAATTTAAATGATTTTATCTCTTTTTCTTATGTGATTACTGTGGTTAGGATTTCCAGTACTATGTTGAATGAAAATGAGAGCAGACATCCTTGTCTTGTTCCTGATCTTAGAAGAATTCTTCCCCATTGAATATGATGTTCAATGTGGGTTTTTCATATATAGCCTTTATTATGTTGATGTATGTTCCCTCCAAACCTACTTTGTTAAGAATTTCTTATCACAACTGGATGTTGTACTTTGTCAGATGCTTTTTCTGCATCTTTTGAAATGATCATGTGGTTTTTATCCTTTCTTGTGTTAATGTGACGCATCATGTTGATTGATTTGCAAGTATTAAATCATCTTGCATCCCAGGAATAAACCCATCTGGTTGTGGTGAATGATTTTTTTAATGTATTGTTGGATTTAGTTTGCTAGTATTTTGTTGAGGATTTTTGCATCTGTGTTCATCAGTGACATTAGCCTGTCGTTTTCTTTTTTTGTAGTCTTTATCTGGTTCTGGTATCAGGGTAATGCTGTCCTCATAGGTTGGATTTGGATGTTTTCTTTCTATTTCTTTGAATAGTTTGAGAAAAATAGATATTTACTCTTGTTTAAATGTTTGATAGAGGGCGCCTGGGTGGCTCAGTGGGTTAAAGCCTCTGCTTTCGGCTCAGGTCGTGATCTCGGGGTCCTGGGATCGAGGCCCACATCGGGCTCCCTGCTCAGCAGGAAGCCTGCTTCCCCCTCTCTCTGCCTGCTTCTCTGCCTCCTTGTGATCTCTCTCCCTCTGTGAAATAAATAAAAATAAAAAATAAAAAATAAAAAAATAAATGTTTGATAGAATTCACCTGTGAAGCCACCTGGTCCTGGGCTTTTGTTTTTTGAGAGTTTTTCAATTACTGATTCAATTTCCTTGCTAGTAAGAGGCTGTTCAAATTTTCTATTTTTCCTGATTCACTTTTGGGAGGTTATATGTTTCTAGGAATTTATCCATTTCTTCTAGATTGTCCAATTTGTTGGCATATCATAATATTCTTGTATAATCCTTTGTATTTCTGCGGTGTTGGTTGTTTTTTCTCCTTCTTCATTTCTAATTTTGTTTATTTGAGTCCTCCTCTTTTTTTCTTATGAGTCTGACTAATGTTTTATCAATTTTGTTGATCTTTTCAAAGAACCAGCTCCCGGTTTTGTTGATTTGTTCTCTTGTTTTTTAGTTTCTATTTTGGTTACTTCTACTCTAATCTTTTTTATTTCTTTCCTTCTACTGATTTGGGGTTTTGTTTGTTCTTTTTCTAGCTTCTTTAGGTATAAGGTTAGGTTATTTATTTGAGATTTTTCTTTGCTTTTTGAGGTACACTTGTATTGTTATAAACTTCCCAATTAGAACTGCTTTAATTGCATCCCAAAGATTTTTTAGGACATTGTATTTTCATTTTCATTTTCATTTGTCTTCATATATTTTTTTATTTCTTTCTTGATTTGTTGAATGACCCATTCATTGCTTAGTAGCCTGTTACTTAACCTTCATATATTTGTGCTCTTTCCAAATTTTCTCTTGTGGTTGATTTCTAGTTTCATAGTATTGTGATCAGAAAGATGCACAGTATGACTCAAATCTTTTTCAGTTTGTTGAGACTTGTTTTGTAGCCTAACATGTGGTCTGTCCTGGAGAATGTTCCATGTGCACTTGATAATGTGTATTTTGTTGTTGTAGGATGGAATGTTCTGAAAATTTCTGTTGGATTACTTTCATCCAATATGTTATTCAAATCCTCTGTTGGCTTGTTGATTTTCTATTTGGATTATCTAACCATTCATGTAAGTGTGGTTATAAAGTCCCCTAATATTATTGTATTTCTATCAATTACATCCTTTTCCTACTACTACTGTATTACTATTGATTATTTCCTTTATGCTTATTATTAGGTATTTTGTGTATTTGCATGTTCCCATGTTGCGTGTGTGAATATTTACAATTGTTATAGCTTCTTGAATGGATTGTTCCCTTTATGATTATGTACTATCCTTCTTTGTCTCTTGTTACTGTCTTTGTTTTAAAGTCTATCTTGCCTCATATAAATATTGCTACCCCAGCTTTCTTTTCACTTCTGTTTGCATGATAAATGCTTTCCCATCTCTTCATTTTCAATGCACATGTGTCTTTAGGTCTGAAATACGTCTCTTGTAAGCAAAATATAGATGTCTTGCTTTTTCATCCATTTCATCACCCTATGTTTTTCATTGGAGCACTTGGTCCATTTACATTCAAAGTGATTATTGATAGGTATTTACTTATTGCCATTTTGATAATTGTTTTATGGTTGTTTTGTTGTTTCTTCTCTTGCTCTCTTTTCTCACAAGTTTCTTATTATCTGTAGTGATATACTCGGATTCTTTCTCATTTTTTATGTATCTATTACTGGTGTTTGATTTGTGGTTGCCATTAGGTTTAAATTTAATATCTTATGCATATAGAAGTCTACAATTAAGTTGATGGTCACTTAAGTTTGAAGCTATTCTGAAAGCAATAAATTTGGGACACCTGGGTGTCTCAGTCAGTTAAACATCTGCCTTTGGCCCAGGTCATGATCCCAGGGACCTGGGATCAAGCGCAACATCAGGCTCCCTGCTCAGTAGGAAGCATGCTTCTCCCTCTCCCTCTGCCTCCTGCTTTGCTTGCTTGTGCTCTCTCTTTCTGTGGCAAATAAATAAATAAATTTAAAAAAATTTTTTTAAAAGGCAATAAATTTTTAGTCCTTTCCCCCCAATGTTTTGGGTATATGGTATCATAATTTACATCTTTTTATTCTGTGGATCCCTCAACTGATTCTTATAGATACTCAATTTTACGGCTTTTGTGCTTTCTACTTTTCTTCTGCATATGGTCCTTCCTTTCCATTCAAAAGCCCCCTTTAAAATTTCTTGTAAGGTTGGTGTAGTAATGATGAATTCCTTTAACTTTTGTTTGTCTGGGAAACTATCTCTCCTTCTATTCTTTTTTTTTTTTTTCTTTTTTTTTTTTAATTTTATTTTTATTATTTGCCCAAGGGGTACAGGTCTGTGAATCATCAGGCTTACATCTTTCACAGCATTCACCAAAGCACAAACCCTCCCCAATGTCCATAACCCATCCACCCTATCCCTACCCTCCCACCCCCCAGTAACCCTCAGTTTGTTTT